>ML246621.1:588-22486 GCA_005239495.1 Nicotiana undulata
AAGTCTAGCCTCGTCACTACTTCGGCCGGGGTTAGGCTTGGCACTTACTCAGTACATGGGGTCGGTTGTACTGATACTACACTGCACTTCCTTGTGTTGTGCAGACCCTGCTACCGGACCCCGTGGAGCGTTCTGAGGGAGATACCTTCAGTCCACATCAGAGCTTCGAGGTATACACTGGCGTCCGTGGATCCCGAGGCTTCTTTCCTTTACCTCTTCATTGTCTTTCTTCTTTATTTCCAAGACAGTGTTGTACTTTCATTCCAGACTTGTATTTAGTATTCTAGTAGTTAGTCCGTGAGATTGTGACACCCCAGTTTTGGGAGTTTACGTTATTTCATGATTGTTATGTTCTTACTTTCCGCATTTAAAGTTTCGTTATTTTTATTAGCGATGTTTGAAGGATTCTGTTGGGAATATGAAATTAAAGGAAAAGCATGTTATCGATTTTCGGTTAAACGGTTGTCCCACTATTATCTCAGTATGTGATGGAAATTGGTTAAAAGTTGAAAGGTTAGCGTTTTATTTCTTATTAAATGGTTTTAAATAACTATTTCAAGTTATACGTTGGCTGGCCTAGCGGTTTCAACGTTAGGCGCAGTCACGGCCTAAAGGGTGGGAATTTGGGTCGTGACATCGCGTCTGTTTCATCCGGTACCTTAAATATCTTGGTACTAGGTAGGATTCCGATAACTCATTCCCTTTGTCATCTTTGCTCGATTAGGGAGTAGGTGTCGGTTCCTGTAATTACTATGCGTTGTGTTCCTTCCCTTTACTGCTAGAAATAGATACCGTGATCATTTCCCTTACTGCAAATTAATCTCCTCTTATTTGTTTGATTCCCTCTAGAGTTTGGTGATATGTTGATGGCACGATGTTCATCTCATGTAACTATGGTATGCCAAGAATTATGTTGTATACCATGTCGCCGCCCACCATTTCGAATAACGTGGTCTTCATGACCCTTTTGGCATTCGTAGGCAGCAAGATCTCCCCCTGGGTCGTCGCACTTGCTAAGTTGAATCCGGCGAGGAGTTTTGTTGCTGGAACCATGCTTCCTATTAGCTTGGCTTATTCCATCACTCTCCATTTAATTTTTTGGTTGAACTTCTTAGGTCAACCAAAACATGTTTAATCTTGAAATCTAAAACGTTAAGATAAATTACCGGGGAATCATTATGCTGCAGAAGAAGTCCATCGATATCTTCTTCCATGAAGGTGATGTCCACCTTGGTGACTTCCCAGAACCTCTTGATATGAGTCACTAATACCTTTGTCTTCTTGGTTGCCGAGAAAGTCACATTGTTGACCTTGTTCCCCCAAACAATCATGTTGATAGTTAATCGAGGAGGGTCTTCCCTATCTTTGAGGATTCCGCGTTGTCTCAACTGCAGTTGTAATTGTTCTTAGCCCAGTCTCTTAAGAATTCCCTAATATGGTCGTTCTTCAACAATGTTGCCACCTCCTCGCACAGATGTCGGCAGTCCCCAGTTCGGTGGCCATTAGTCCTCTAATATTCACACCATAAATTAGGATCCCTTTGGCTGAGACCGTATCTTACTGGATTCGGGAACCGCGCTTCCTTGATGTTTCTCATTGCTGATACAAGCTTCACTATACTAACATTGAAATTATACTCTAATAGCCTGGGATAAGTGGAATCCAGGAACCCGATACATCTGTGCCCAACAATGACCTGTTGTTTCGGTCGCGGTCAGGTCTTTTATTGGGGGAGAACCTATCCGCTGACCAGAATCCTTTGTTGCTGCATCCTTCGACCTTTTTCGTATTGTAACAATCAGCCCTTGTATGATCGTCGATCCGTATCAAAATCAACTTTTTATTTATCCCTGCTCTTTTCTCAATACCGGCCCTTGGTTGATGTCAGGAACCCGAGTTGATCATTGTGATGACCCGATAGGTCATTTTGAGTTTTAGTCTATATTCTATGTTCTGAGTCCTTGATTAGCGATTCTCAATTTGCGTGCACAACCCGTGTCGTTTTCTGAAAAGTTTTATGTGAAAAATTTAAAGAAAATGTGAATTAGTGACTTAAAAATAATTTGAGTTGACTACGCTCAATACTCTATGTATACGAAATCGGATTAACATGATTTGGGACTTGGGCGCATGCTCGGAACTGAATAAGTCCCTAACTTGAATTAACATGATTTGTTGAAAACTAGTAATTTTAAGTTTTAAAGATTTCATGAGTTTAACCATAGGTTGATGTTGTTGCTACCGGGTTCAGATTTCGGTTCCAGGACTTGGTATAGGTTCTTTTACTATTCATGACTTGTTTGCAAAATTTGATTCAAAACAAAGTTGATTTGACGTGATTCGCACGTCTGGTTATAAATTTGAAAGTTCTTAAGTTTCTTTGAAAATTTCATACATTTTGATGTTTGATTCGTGGTTCTAGGTGTTATTTTAGTGTTTTGGTTGCGCGAGCAAGTTTGTATGATATTGTTACACTTGTGTTCATGTTTGGTTTGAAGCCCGAGGGGCTCGGGTGATTTTTTAATAGGCTACAGGTTGATTTTTGGACTTGGGGGATAGCTGGTGATTTCTCTGTCACTGGTGTGATCTCTAGATCTCGCGTTTGCGAGCTCTGGCTCGCAAATGCGAGCCTCGCTTTTGCGATCAAGATATCGCATTTTCCAGCAGGGGCTTCGGATGGGTGAACTCGCATTCGCGAGGAATAGTTCGCATTTGTGAAATGTCAGAGGTCGCATTTGCGACTCAGTCTATCCTTGAGTTGTCTTCGCATTTGTGAAGGAATAGCCGTGTTTGCGAAGTTTGGGAGTTTGCATTTGCTAGCCAAATGTCACATTTGCGACTTTTTTCTTCTTTGACAAGGTTCGCATTTGCGACCTTTGTATCGCATTTTCATATTCACAATTGCGAACAAGACATTGCAATTGCGACACCCGCAATTGGGTAAAAGAGGGGGGAAACGAGACTTAGCTCATTTCTCACAATTTCTCAACCCTTAAAACCCTAGAGATGATTTTTCAAGAGACAACTCTTCCCAAATTCATTGGTAGGTGACTTTAATCCATTTTCAATTACCCATTACATTTCATGAGATTTCAACATCAAACTTAGGATTTCCATGGTAGAAATTAGGGATATGGGTAGAATTGGAAATTTTTGTAAAATTAAGATTTAAACCTCGAATTGAGGTCGGATTTTGGAACAAATCACATAACGAGATTGCAGATGAATGGGTAATCGGATTTTGGTCCATATCTCGGGTTTTGACCAAGCGAGCCCGGGGTTGACTTTTTAAAAAATGATCAAAATTGAACCTATTTCATTAGTTGGTAATTTCTAAAGCTTATTTTGAATCATTTGGTCAATTATTTGCTAGATTTGATTGGTTTGGAGGCTTGTTCAAAGGCAAGGCCATGGTTGATTGATTCCTTGAGTTGCGAAGTGAGGGAAGTGTTGGGTCTAACCTTGATTTGAGGGAATTGGGAACCCTCGAACTACATGTTATGTGAATTATATGGGAAACGACGTATATGCTAGGTGACGTGTGTATATGCGCCATTATGCTACTTGCTTCCATATTTTTGTTACTTCTTAGTATATCTTGTTACATGCCTTAATTCCTACATGTTGATTTGACTTCCATGCCATAGTTGTTACTTGTCATTTATCTATCCTTGTATTAAAATGTCCATACCTTCCATAATTCTATGTTTATTTGCTACTCGTCTCTATTTTCTTTACTTGCATTTTTAAATTGTCATATGTCTTACTTGTCTTATAGTTTTGTAGAATTTGTTGCCTTTTATGACGTGGTTTCACTTGTATAAGTTGTTAATTAGTAGATGTTGATGAGTTGGTAAAGTTGAGATAATCGAGTTATTCGAGATTCTTTGGTTATTACGTTATTCTTCTTTGGCTTGTACCTTTAATCTCTCGATGTAGAAATTCTTGTAAATTTTGGTTGTTGAATTGCTATTGTTGATTGAAATTGTTTGGGGAGCGGGTTGCACACCGCAATGAAAATTTAAAGGTAATGAATTGATATGGCGGAACAAGGACGAATTATGATATTGACATATGATGATATGGTGGAATCGAGTTGCGCGCCGTAACGGATTGTATAAGTTGTATTTGTTGGTGACTGTTGGATTTGCCTCGGTATTTGAGATGAGTTTATAAGACTTGTTACTATGGGCCCTCTGGCAGTTGGATATTGAATTCGTTGTTATGCGTTAACTGCTTTATTTCTATTCCTGTCTTTTCGATTATTATTATTATTGCATACAGGTTATTATAAGTGACCCGCCTAGCCCCATCACTACTTCGTCGAGATTAGGCTCGACACTTACAAAGTACAAGTGATCGTTTGTACTCATACTACACTCAGCGCTTCATATGCACATACCGGAGTTGGTCACAGCTATGCTGAGTGTGGTTTGCTCGGATCTAGCTATCAGTGGAGACTTGACGTATAGTTGCATGACGTCCGCAGCCCTGAAGTCCCCTTCTACATCATTCTAAATATTTGTTTTGATTCAGACAGTTATGTTATTTTACTCAGACCAGTATCTGTAGTGCTCTAGATGCTAATGTATTCGTGACACCAAATCTAGGGTTGTATTTGGATTTTGCCGTTTATTAGCTTATCACCTTATTTCATACTATTCGATTTTATTGCTATGGTTAATTTGGAACTATTAAAATTGACTAATAGATAGAGCTAATGTTAGCTTGCCTAGCAAGTGAAATTTTAGTCGCCATCACGGTCCCGAGGGTGAGAATTTCGGATCGTGGCAATCATCTTTTATTCTTATCTTTGACTCTTTACGGTTATGGGCATCCGCCCATGTGGTTTTCCGGATCATGACAAACATCGTTTATCCTTATCTTTGACTCTTAACGGTTGTGGGCATCTGCCCATATGGTTGCCTGAAACTCGAGAAAACTTTCTTTGAGCTTTTGGGAGGCGTCGGAATTCCTCGAGTTCAACCCCTTAGTAAATGTCTCAGCTACCCATTCATCTTGCAAGGCCGGTAACATCATCCTCTCTTTCTGGAACATGATCACGAACTCACGCAGCAATTCAGACTCTCCTTGTGAAATTCTAAATATGTCTGCCTTATAGGCTTGGACCTTCCTTGCCCTGGCATGGGCCTTGTTGAAATAAACTACGAGCATCTCAAAGGAATCAATTGAATGTTCAGGTAAGAGTGAGTATCAAGTTAAGTCCCCTTCGTGAGAGTTTCTCCGAATTTCTTCAGCAGGACCGACTCAATCTCATGTTGGGAAAAGTCATTTCCTTTCACCGTCGTCGTATAAGTTGTGATGTGCTCCCGAGAGTCCGAAGCCCCATTATAGGTATGTCCAGCATTTTGAACTGTATCAGAATAAATTCTGGTGCTGCGCTCGATTTGAATGACAATTGGGTGTACTTCTTCGAGTCCGAGCCCTTCAACACTTGTGGCGTGCCCCGAATTTGGTCCATTCAAGCGTGGAATTCTTTCACATTCTGATCCATCTGCTCGCTCATTTCCCTCATGAATCTTGTGAGTTCGATTTTGAAGGGATCATTGTCTTTGTCGTTACCGGATCCATTATCAGCCCCCCAGTTCCGTTAAAGTCAACCTCTCCCCTCGGGGTGTTGTTATCAACCCTTTGTGTTGTTTGATTTTCGGGAGTGTCGGGAGGAACATGGACTCTTCCATTTGCATTATTGGAAGCACTTGACAATGCTTGCTTTAGTTCAGTCATGGCCTGGTCTTGCCTAGAGAGATGGCCCATGATGGCCTCTTGCTGCTTTCTCAAGATCCTTACTGTTTTCTCAATGTGTTTTTCTTCAGCTTCATCAGGATCTGTCTCCCGTATATGTCAGGGATAACGCCCGTCATGGACTGAAGTTGCTACATCCTCCTCGTTGTGGTCACTGATCGAATCCTTATGTTGAGGCGTATTTTCTTGCGCCTCAACGTTGTGTGTGATGTTGACACTGGTCGCTGCCATTTCCTTCTCCGACATTTACTATGAAGCAAAAACTCAAATAGGTTAGCAATAGATGCAAGGATCAACTCAATTACGCAGGTGTCTAATCTCCACGGCAGGCGCCAAACTGTTTACACGTAAAAAGATACAGTTGAATTTGTTGCGTGGTTTATAGACAAGCGAACTGATTTGATCCCAAAATGATAAATAAATTAAATAAAAAATATAAGACTTATCTGAAATAGAGATAAATAGCAGATAATCTAGTTTTGAGAGCAAGGCTTCCGAAGTCAGTGATAAGTACAATTTTAGACAAAAAATAAAGTATTATTTAGCTTGAGAATAATGTGTAACATAAGTTTGTGAGAGATTTCATGTGCTACAATAGTTGTTGAAGTCACTATTTATAGCTATAACTAGGGAACAAGATCCTAGGATCAAACCCCTCTTAAATGACAATAAAGGGGGACTTGATGAATATGTAACAGTAGACCATGAATGCCAAACTTCTCTGCAACGGTTGTAAATGTAATACTGAGGAATATTCTTCATTAAATATCATCCGGTGACAAACATTCGTTTGCCTCTATTGACTGTCTTGCCTTCGAGATCTACCAGGTGCCAACTGAAGTTGTTGTCCTCGGTCTTGGTCTCCACTCGGTTCATCTCCCGTTTGCCTCTAGCTCGACGTGTCATGCTATCATTCGAGCGTTTAATATAAATCGGTTTTACACTACACAATGATTTGATAGTTCTTTTTAAAAAATAAGAAAAAATTAAGTTTTATTCACTAATAAAACATCTATGTTACTTCGACGTAACCATATAATCAAATTTATTAAGCTCCTGGCCTGATAATCAAAGGACAGATAAGTTCTCCCTCATTTGCTAGGGAAAATAATTATCTCATGATCTAGCAGGCATAAATGGCACGGATTACATATATCTCAAAGTATTTTTACTTCAAAGAAATATTGATTGCATTAATTAAAGCTATTATAGAAAGGCAACACGGTGTCGAGGGGAAGAGACACCAGTACAGAGAATTGTTTGCTTGCTAGAACGTTTGATTGCTTGATCCCCCTAATAGTGCTTAAAAAAACCAAATTTACAAGGCTTGACCTAACTAAACTAGAGAAACATAATGGAAGTATATGGAATAAAATTACTCATATATACAATGAAAAGGACTTAGTTTTATACAAGGTAGAAACAAGTCTATTGTCAGCAACCTTGTCTTTGGCATCACGATTTGTACTCGCAGAGTTGTCTGCGCGCATGTCGTTGTTGGCATCTGCCAGCGGATAGGCACTGGCGAGGGATGTCGGTGGGGCGACAGAGGAACATGTGTGCTTGTCACTTGGAGCAGCCAAGACCACCGGGTCATCCATGGTGCTAGGCATTGGGAGGCTTGCCAGGATGCCACGGGGCACGCCCAAAGGGTCATGGGGCATGACTGGAAAGCTGCCCATGACATTCTCCCCCACCTGAGTTGGCAACGTCCTCGGTGCCTTACTTAGCAAGATAATCATCAATTAGTCTCTTTTAGGCTTTGAGCTTTTTTTCCCTCTCCCAAGTATTCTCCTCTGCATCACAACCCTGCCATTTCACCAAGAACTCTTGGTGATCCTTCTTTAAGGCGTGAATCACCCGATCATCAAGAATAGATTTAGCACGTCTTTTCCCGATTGAATTGGGGACTCAAATACTTGTTATTGTGAGTTGTCTCTGTGAAGGTTCCTCCGTGTCTTCCCCAAAAGGTTTCAGAAGGTTGACATGGAAGACGGGATGGATTTTCCACCAAGCTGGGGTATCCACCCGGTATACAACTTTCCCAATGCATCTTTCAATGGACAAGGGTCCAATGTACTTTTGCAATAGGCAAGGGTCATGGACCCCTGTAAACAAGTACCGCTTTGGAACTTTGACCATCAGTTTGTCTTCTACTTTGTATTCAACAAAGCGACGATTTCGATCAGCGTGCCTCTTATATGCTTTTGGGCTTTCACGAGATAGCTTCGCACTCTCTCCAAATTGCGCTTCCATTCTTTTGAGAAGCTAGCAGCTCGAAGAGATTTTGACATGTTTGGTGCATTCACGGTGTGTAGGAATAGAGATTGTTGTCCGGTAACAATTTCAACAACGTTTTTGTTTGTACTAGAACTCTTTTGTGAATTGAAACACAGTTGAGTAGCATCTAGAAGCTTCACCCAATTCTTCTACGATCTGGTTACAAAGTGACGGAGATATTCCTCCAACATACCATTGAACCGCTCCGTTTGGCCATCAGATTGCAGATGAAAACTTGAGTTGTGACTCAATTTTGACCCGAGGCACTTAAAGAGTTAGGTCCAAAAGTTTCTAGTGAAGCGTGAGTCGCAATTACTAACAATGTCTTTGAGCAGGCCCCATTGTTTGACGACATGAGAGAAGAAGAGTCGAGCTGTATCTTTTGCTGATATATATTTTGGGGCTGCTATAAAGGTAACATACTTGGAAAACTAATCCACCACAACCAAGTTAGTTGAGAGATCTACGACGTTGGGCAATCCGGTGATGAAATCCAGGGAAACGCTTTCCCAAGGTCTATTTGGGACAGCTAGTCCCGCTTGTATTAAGCAGTCTGACTTGTCCTTCAGGCATACTACACAAGTCTTACATATTGAGCAACGTCACCAGCCATTTGAGGCCAATAATATGCATGGCGAAGTAATTCCATGGTGCGTTCTTCATCGGGATGGTCGGCCCACAAAGTACCGTGACATTTCGCCAGTAGAGTCATGTGCAGATCTCCTCCTTAGGGACATAAAATTGGTTCCCTTTCACTTTCAGCAAGCCATCTTCCATGTAGAATTGGTGAGTTTTCCCCTGTCCTACCAGATCAACCAAATACTGTGCAGCAGGATCCTTGATGAGTAGATCATGTATCTGGTCTTTTATGGTGGTGGATACTTGGCTTCCCCTTAGGGTGGCGAGTAGGCACACCGATGCTAGTTCAGCTCTCCGACTAAGCGCATCAGCAACATGATTAGTCTTCCCGCTTCGGTACTCCAGGTTGAAGTGAAATTTCGTTAGAAGTTCCTGCCACCGGGCATGTCCGCCATTCAGCTTCGGTTGGGTCATGAAATGGCTAACAACTGTGTTGTCTGTCTTGACCACGAATGGGGTTCCCAGTAGATAGTGCCTCCATAGGAGTAAGCAATGAACGACAGCCAATAATTCTTTCTCGTAGTCGACATAGCGTCGCTCTGCATCCTTCAGCTTCCGGCTCTCGTATGCTACAAGATGCCCTTCTTATAGTAAGACTCTACCAAGAGCATAGTTGGAAGCATCCGTTTGTACCTCGAATGACTTGGCCAAATCAGGGAGAGCCAAGACGGGGCTACTAGACATAGCCGCTTTTAATGCGTTGAAGGCCTCCACTCACCTGGGTCCCCAATCCCATGGTGTAACCTTCTTGAGTAGTTATGTCAATGGAACTGCGATGAGGGAGTAATTTTTCACAAATCGCCGACAGAAGTTGCATAGGCCAAGGATTCGCCCTCAAGGAGTGGATATCCTAGGGCGGCGGCCAATCTGTGATAGCCTGAATCTTTTGTTGGTCCATCTTGGTCCGCCCTTCCTCGATGACATGTCCGAGGAAGTCAATCTGTTTTTGAGCAAAAGAGCACTTGGATAGCTTCACATATAATTTGTGCTCCCGCAATCAGGCTAGTACCTTCCGCAAGTGTTCCACATGTTCTTCTAGTGTTTGGCTATATACCACGTCATCCAAGTAGACAACCACAAATTCGTCAATGTACTCTCTGAAGACTTGGTTCATCAGGGTGCAAAATGTGGCCAGAGCGTTAGTCAAGCCGAATGGCATAACCAGGAAGGCGAACGACCCATATCTTGTCACACAGGTCGTCTTGTGTTCATCACCCTCTGCAATCTGAACTTGCTAATACTCTGTCTTCAGGTCTATTTTTGTGAACACCGTCGCACCACCCAGTCTATCGAATAAGTTTGCCATGAGCGTATTTGGGTACTTGTTCTTCACGGTGATCTTGGTTAGAGCCCGATAATCCACAACGAAAGCTTGATTGCATTTTTGAAAGCTATTACAGAAAGGCAACATGGTGTCGAGGGGGAGAGACACCAGTACACAAAATTGTTTGCTTGCTAGAAAGTTTGATTGCTTGATCCCCCTAATAGTGCTTTAAAAAAACCAAAGTTACAAGACTTGACCTAACTAAGCTAGGAAACATAATGGAAGTGCATGGAATAAAACTACTCTATATTTACAATGAAAATGACTTAGTTTTCTACGAGGTAGAAACATGTCCGATGTCAGTAACCTTGTCTTTGGCATCACGATTTGTGTGCGCGACGTAGTCTGCGCGCGCGGCGCTGTTAGCATCTGCCTGCGGCTGGGCACTGGCGAGGAATATCGGTGGACCGACAGAGCACATGCGCGCTTGTCACTTACAGCCAAGACCACGGGGCCGTCCGTGGCGCTAGGCGTTTGAAGGCTTGCCAGGACGCACGCGGCACGGGCAAGGGGTCATGGGGCATGGCTGGAAAGACGCCCATGACAGTAATAAAGTAAATTAAAAAAAATTACAATAAACATCATAATAGAGAACTTGGTAAAAGATAATAAAAGTACTCTACTAACACGTTACATGTTAAATTTATACTGTATTAAAAGTTCAAAAAATTTATATATCAAATTGTACAATATACGTTGTTGGGAAAGGAGTTTGGGCTTTGGCAAAGACGTATAATCACTTTTAGATCGCGCTAAAAATTATTTATATTTGACAATTGGAAAAATATATAAAATTTATATAATTTTTGTATATAATATTCAAGATGTATGTATATATAAAAAATGTAAGTTATATATTTTTTGTTATTATTTTTACAGCTATAGAGCGTATGATTTTGACATGGCAAATCATTTCACTTCACGCATAATGCTCACCAAATCCGCCCCCACCCTGGAGTTAAATCTTGGTTACAGTATAGGAGGCTGCTACCTATGTTTTCATTTATGTGATACAATTTCTTTCCTTTGTTTAGAAAGAATAAAATATTTTTTATGTGTAAAATTAATTTAGCTTTACTTTTTTATTTTGTTCATAATATTCTTCATGAGAAATTCTTATAATCACATAAATCTATGATAAATTTAAGATCACAATCTTTAATAGCCACAAACAAATAATATTAAGATATTTAAAATGTATACTCTTTGTTTCTTTTTTTTTTTTTTTGTGAACCTATCCGGTCCATAATGAGTGACCAATTTGCTTTTGGCACATCAATTAAGGAAATATTAAATTTTAGACAAAAGTAGTTATTATGACTAAACTACCCTTAATTAAATATTGTAGCATAATTAATGTGAGGAGTAAAAGTTTTTTAGGGATACGTACGTGAGGGTAATTTTGGAAAAATAAATTGAATTGTTTCTTTGTTACATAAATGGGCACTTATTTTGGACCAAAATAAAAAAGCATATTGGTCACTTATTATGGACCTGAGGGAATAAGACTTTTGGACTTGTAATATAAAATAAGGCACATATATTTTATATGGCTATAAATCATTGCATAAAGATAAATCATTTCTAAATACGGAAGAAATTATTATTTTTTAGCATAGACTAAAAAGAATATCAATTAAAACGAAGAAAGTCTAGTACAGCACCTTTTGATACTTCTCTGTCCTTATTGTGGACCAAAATTAAGTGTTTACTAATAATGCATACTCCTATGTGGTAGTTCGACGTAACCAGATAACCAATTTAAGTTCTCCCGCATTTTTTTCCATGGAAAGTAATTATCTGTTGTTCCAATACATTCATAAATGGCATGTATTACCTATATCTCAAAGCATTTGCAAATTAAATTAAATGATTTCTATTCTGTCATTTTGATAATAGGTAGAATCTGAATTATCTTCATAAAATGATTAGATTGATATTATCAAATATTGAGAAGTGCCACACGAAATTTAGATGAGGAATATAAAGCAATAAACTGATCTATAAGATATATGCATTGATAGTAAAGTAAAAATATTTATAAAATTAAGTCGTTAATAAAGGAATTAAATAAAAATTTATGATAAACATTACTGTATACTAATAATGGAGAACGTGGTAAAGATAATAAAAATACACTTTAAATCTATACTGTAAAAAATTGATGTAATGAAAGTGTGTATTAAATCGTATAGCCACATAGGTTCCTGAGGAAAAAGGAGTAGGGGCTTTGGCGGATGACTTTGACAAGGCAATCATTTCAGTTCACGCCTAAAATCCTCCCCTCTGGCCTCAGCCCCACCCTAGACTTAAATCTTGAGTCCGAAATCAAAATATGGTTCTTTTGTACAAGTAGAACAATAATAGGTGGGAAAAAAGAGCATCAAAGTATGTATAGCGCCCAGTATGATACGAGGCTGCTGCTCCCTATATTTTTATTTACTACTATGTGATATATTTTTTAATATGTTTAAAAGGAATAAAATATTTTACTTTTATGAAAAATTCTTATAATCACATAAATCTATGATGAATTTAAGATTTTATAGCCGCACACAAATAATATAACTTATTTGTGTTAGTAGTGTTTAGTCAAACAGTGGGATCATGTCATCATGATTGATACAAATACAGCCCTTTTGATACTACTTCTCTGTCCTTGAAGATCTGCTTTTTTTTATGAATCCAAATTCAGATAAATATTCTTTTAGAAAGCCGAGGAGTGACAGTAGCAGTGAGAGCCGATTGGCTTTAAATGGAAATTGTAAATTTTGCAATAAATGGTTTGCTGTCTAATCATTTACTAGAACTGGTACTGCTGTTGTTGACAGAATATAATCATCATTAAGATTCGACTAACTCTGATATTAAACCTCCTACTCCTACCGCTTTCTGCTCCCTCCCATGCAGACAACAGAGCTCCCTACATTAATAATAATATCTCAGTTCCTTCAAAACTACGTTTATTGCACTACATTTACAAGTTTTTCTTTGTTCCTTTTTTAACATAAAAAATTGCACTTCTTACTTTGTATCTGATTTATCTCGGCTATGTTCATCATTTTCCAAATATTGTAATAAAATAAAGTATGATATACCACTGCATGCTAGACCTTCTTCTACCAAATTGTCTGTCCTTTCTAACTTTTTCGGAGAACTTGAATTTTAAGTAGAGTAAGTTCATTTCAGACTATTCGTTGCTTAACTGCGCTTTGATAGCTTTAGACAAAATCAAGTACTATTCTATATGAGAGGTCCTATGGTGACATGCTCTCTCTAATTTTGGATATACTCCCTCCACTTCAATTTATGTGAATTCATTTGACTGGACACGGAGTTTAAGAAAACAGAGAAAGCTTTTGAACTTGTGATGTAAAATGAGACACATGTATTTTATGTGGCTATAAATTTTTGCATAAAGGTATATTATTTTCAAATGAGGAAAGAGGTCATTCTTTTTGTCACGGACTAAAAAAGAAATAGGTCACATAATTGAAACAGAGGGAGTAGTAATTATGCTCAAAGGTGTAGTCTAGAGGTCTGCTGCATCATCACTCTGCTACTTTGCTTCTCAGCGGGTAACTTGATGACGATTCCTGCCCTGTGTAATTTCGAGAATCACTGAAAAACACGAAGCTCAAATTTGTGTAATTTCGTGAGTCACAGAAGAACACGAAGCTCAAATATCAAAAAAAATGGCAAGAAATGAGGTTACCTCACTAGACCACAATCAGCCGATATGTCTTCAAGCTGATGCGCATATACTAGTCTTAATTCCTCTCAAACTCACACTGCCTGATAATTACGCGATGTGGAGTAGAGCGATGAAATTGGCTCTTCGAGGCAAAGGCAAATTAGGTTTTGTGGATGGGACCTATGTCAAAAGCATGTATAGAGGAGAATTAGCAGAACAACGGGAGAAGAGCAACGCAATTTTCTTGTCATGGATAGGAAGCATAGTCGCGACTGAATTAATCGCCAGTATCGTGTATGCGTCTAATGCTAAGAAGGTATGGAGTGAGTTTCAGGAGCGATTTGATAGATCAAATTTGACTAGGATATTTCATTTGTGTACTGAAATTGCTACTTTAAGTTAAAGTACTGATTCAGTCACTTGATATTACTCTAAGATGAAGGATTTTTGGGATGAGTTAGATGTTTTAGCCCCCTACCTTCTTGTGACTGTGAGGATTCTTTGCCTTATGTTGTGCATTTAAGATCACAGAGGTTGGTGCAGTTCCCTGTGGGACTTAATGAGTCCTATAGTAGTCTAAGAAGTAATCTGCTAGCAAAGAGACCTATAGTGTCAATAAATGAAGCTTATGCAACAGTTTCTCAGGAGGAAAGCCAAAGGTCCCTAGGTGTAGTTGATATGAACAGAGATCCACTAACAATATTAGCAGGAAGAACACACCAAGGTTTTATGCCTAAGAAGCCTGGTATAATCTGTGAGCATTGTGGATACAAAGGACGCTTGAAGGAAAATTGTTGGCTACCAGCAGGATTTTAAGAGCAAGAAGAAGAGCACACAAACTGGTGGACTCAAACCTTTTGCCAATGCTACAGTAGTAGGAGAAAATGTGAATTCATCATAGGCACAAGGTCATTTTTTCACTGAATAACAATACAAGCAGATTCTGAATATGCTGAATAAGCCAACATCAAGTGACGGCGCTGACAACATAACAGGTAACGTGGCAGGTATGACCTCACTGTTATATAACAATTTTTCTTGTGAATGGGTAATAGACACAGGAACATCACATCATATTACACCATATAAGGAATTGCTGACTACTTTTAAAATACTGAGAGATCAAAATAGCAGTAGAGTTCAGGTACCTACTGGTGGTATAGTAGAGATCAAAAGTGTAGGAGATGCAGTGATTTTAGGAAGCTATAAGCTTGACAATGTTTTACATGTCCCAGATTTCAAGTTTAATCTTCTTTCAATGTCCAAGATAACCAAACAACTTTCTTGTGTGACTTTGTTTTTCCCTAATTTCTTTGTGTTCCAGGAACTATTCAATGGGAAGGTTCTATGGATTGGTAGGGAAAAGGAAGGATTGTATATACTACAAGAAGCAATAAAACCTGCAGTAGAAGCAACAATTCATAAGAAGGACAATGGTGGAGAGTTATGGCATTGTATACCGGGGCATCCTTCTATTGGAGCAATGCAACACATTGCAGATGTTAAGAATAAAGTAGACGCTAAACTACTGAAATGTTATGAAATTTGTCCTTTAGCAAAACAAAGGAGACTAAAGTTTCCTATAGATTAAGTAGTATTTTTCAATTGATGCACCTAGATGTATGGGGTCCATACAGAAAACCTACGTATGATAAAATGCACTACTTTGTTACCGTAGTTTATGATTACAACAGGTACACTTGGATATGTCTAGTTCAATCTAAATGTGAAGTATTTGTAGTATTGAAGAACTTCTTTGCTCTAATAAAGAATCAATTTGACAAGAACATCAAAATTCTTAGATCTGACAATGGTAGTGAGTTTTTTAACTCAAAATGTAATGAACTCCTAGCTTCCTATGGTGTGATTCATCAAAGCAGTTATCCATACACTCCACAACAAAATGGAGTTGTGGAGAGAAAGCATAGACATACTAGAAGTGGCACGAGCATTAATTTTTCAGAGTTCAATGCCTATAAAATTTTGGGGAGATTGTGTTAGAACTGTTGTGTACTTGATCAACAGATTACCATCAACACTGCTGCAAGGAAAAACAACATTTGAGTTGTTTCATGGTAAGGCACCTCAACTATCTCATCTTAAAGTGTTTGGTTGCCTTTGCTATGCAAGCAGGTTGCCTAGATGTGACAAATACACAACAAAAGCTAGGAAGACATTATTTGTGGGGTATTTAGAAACACGGAAAGGTTACAAGTTGTATGATCTTGAAGATCATCAAATTTTTGTTAGCATTTTAAGGAATCACTAGTTCCTTTTAAAGTTGAAACTCAAGAGGAATTAGGTGATATTTTTCTATTTAAAGAGACAATGAATACAAGTATAAGCCAGGCACATGAAGGTTTCCTCAAGCTCAACATCCTACAAGGGCCCAACTAATACCTGAACCAGGAGAAACAATGCCAGGAGTGGAAAGTTCAACCACTGATTCACATAATCTCCCTGATATAGCAACTGACACAGAAGATGCATTGGGTTAACCTCAAACACATGAAGCCCCTACAGTTGCAGGACCTGATCAAGTTGAGACACAACCAGCTGAGTTGACACTTGACAGTAGAAGGAGATCAACACCATGAGCAACATGATCCTGTTCAAGCAGCCTCACATGGGAGACCAAACAGAACAATCAGGCCTCCAAGTTGGCTCAATGACTATGTCACTACTGTCAGGCCAAAGGCATATTGCTCTTATCCCATATCCCAATATGTGACCTACACTCATCTCAATCCCACCTACCAAGCCAACTTGGGTTATTTCTCTATACCAATAGAAACTAGATCATTCAAGGAGGCTTCTAAAGATCACAATTGGATTCAAGCAATGCAGCAGGAAATTGATGCATTAGAAGGGAATAAAACCTGGGAATTAGTTTCACTACCTACTGGAAAGAGGGCTATAGGCTCAAAGTGCGTATACAAAATCAAGTATAAAGCCAATAGGGAAATAGACAAGTACAAGGCTCGCTTGGTGGAAAAGGGATACACACAAAGGGAAGGACTAGACTATCATGAAACTTTCTCTCCTGTTGCAAAAATTGTCATCGTTAGAACAATCATTAGTATGGCAGCTTCGAAGAACTGGTTTTTATACCAAATGAATGTAAACAATGATTTTCTTCATGGAGATTTATATGAAGAAGTCTACATGGATTTGCCTCAGGGTTTTCATAGACAAGGGTAGTATAGGGTATGCAAACTCTTGAACTCTTTGTATGGACTCAAACAAGCATCGAGGCAATGGAATATCAAGCTAACTATTGTTCTGTTAGAAGCAGGGTACAATGAAAGTCCTCATGATCAGTCTCTGTTCACGAAATAGAGAGAAGGGTGTATTGCGATCATTTTAATCTATGTTGATGATCTACTTATTACTGGAAGTGATAAGGACCTCATTGAAGAGGCTAAACAGACCTTACACAACAATTTCAAGGTCAAAGATCTTGGAGAACTCAAGTATTTCTTGGGCATTGAAGTGTTGAGATCAAAGTAAGGGATACTTCTCAATCAGAGAAAATATGCCTTAGAACTAATTTCTGATGTTGGACTCAGTGGTGCGAAGCCAGCCACAACACCACTTGAAGCCAATAACAGACTAAACACTGTTGAATTTGACAAATTGACTGGTGACATTGATGATCCTTTGCTCGAAGACAAATGCAGTTATCAAAAATTGGTTGGAAAGCTGATTTATTTTACCATCACATGCCCAGACATTTGCTTCACAGTTCAAGTACTCAGTCAGTTCATGCAGCAGCCAAAGAGGTCACACTGGGAAGAAGTATTGAGGGTGGTAAGGTACATCAAAGGTAGTCCTAGTTTAGGGGTTTTTCTAAGCCAGGCCTCAGCTACTCAATTAACAGCCTATTGCGACTCTGATTGGGCAACTTGTCCTAATACTAGTCGTTCAGTCACAAGATATGTGATTAAGCTAGGTTATTCTTTGATCTCATGGAAGTCAAAGAAACAACACACAATTAGTCAAAGCTCAGCAGAAGCTAAATACCGTAGCATGGCAGCTAGTGTGGCAGAAATTGCGTGGTTAGTTGGTTTGTTACAAGACTTAGGTGTACCTATCTCCAGACTAATCCAACTTCATTGTGATAGCAAAGCAACTATCAAAATTGTAGCAAATCTCACATTTCATGAGTGCACCAAGCATATAGACATTGATTGTCATTTTGCCCGAGAAACGGTAAGGGAGGGCTTATTGAAACCAAGCACATTGCTACACAGTCTCATATTGCTGACCTCCTAACTAAAGGTTTGGGAGTCAGTCAGCATCATCTCTTTCTGTCCAAGCTAGGAGTGCTTGGTGTCTTTCACCCTCCAGCTTGAGGGGGAGTAATGGGAGATGCAGAGTCAGAAGTACAGTGTAGAGTAGCAAAGTAATGATGCAGCAGAGCAGTTATTGAGATGTTAGTGAGCGGCAAAGTCGGTTAGTTAAGAACAGGTGATGTGCACGTGTGAGAAGTGAGCTAACATTACAAGACTTGTATATTGTGTATCAGCTTATTTTCAGTAGATGAAGAATAGATACTCCGTCAATTTCCCTTTCTCTTCTTTTTTCTTCTCTAAGAAATTAGGTTTAGTTCTCATTTGCATGGCTCAATTTGACAAGAGGTCAATGAAGTGTGTAAATTTTAAAAATTAATGTTTAAATCTTTGCATAGACAAAAAAATACTAGGTGGTTTCTTCTTATTTGTCTAAGTCTTAATGAACAAAATTGCATAGTCAATATCTGTATTTGTGAAAAGTAATAAATACCCGCTGAAATAGTAAAAGATGTGTGCATGTTAGCTTAAAGATTGTTGTTAAGTGTTATCAATTATTTTGAACATTGCATTTGATTTTGCACCAAACGTAAGACTTGAGCTTCGATAGAACATTATTTGGGCCTGATCAAATTTGTTCAGGCTGGCTGAGTTGAATCGTGGACTATTTGACTGTTGAATGAGTTTACCATTATTAGACTGAGGAATTTATACAGAATACAAACCTTTTTACAAGTAATTTGAAAGAATTACAACTATTTTCAAAATATTACATAAATACAATTTATTTTAAAATTTTAACTCTTTATAAAAAATTATATACCATTGTTCATATCCCTAATATATCTTTATAAATATATATACCACTATATTATGGTAGAATGTATACAGTATATTATGAAATACCTTATATATCACATCTCTCTCTATATATATGGAGTATGGTTTTTGAGTAGTTGACAAGCTACTTAATATTATCTGTAATATACAATATAAACCTAATATCTCTATTATAAGTATCCCAAGATGGAGAATGAATGAATCCCAAGATAAAGTGTCTATTTTATGGAGGAGGCAGCATGATCATGAATTGTGTTATAGTGGTAACCTAATGTATTTTATGGTACAAATTTTATATATTTATCATGTATAAGATGTAGAATATATTATTTTATTACAAGTTATAGATTACGAAATATTTTATGAATCCATAAGTAATTATAAAAGTTTTCCGAAAGAGGAATTTATATAGAATATACAACCTATTAGAAATGAGCCGAGAACAAAACATATTGGGCCATACAGAAAGTCCAATTTGAACTTGAAAATGTCAAATCCAACAGTCATCACAAAAGGATTGGATAGGGAAGAGAAGCTACTGTGACTGACCAGGTTATATGGCGTGATGATCAGCTAAATCCTTCTTTGTAAGCTCAAACGGTAGAAGACTAGAAGAGAACTACTAATATTAGATCAAATAAAAGTTAACATAGCATGGACTAACAAACAAAATATAACGAACATCGTATGGGACCTTAAAATAGGACCAATGGAACAACAATTTCCCTGGTTTTTTTGCTTCTCCTTTTGAGACAATAAGTTTACTTCAACCACTTTTATTACATAAAAGAGACAAGATCTGTCAAGGTACATTGAAGAATGAATTAGAAAAAATGAATCAAGAAAAAAAGGAAACTGCAGGATTCCACAACCGGAACAAAATTCTACACCTCTTACAACAGCCTAAAAATGTGTAACAATATGCTATTGGGTCCAAATGTGCACTAATATTAATTACAAAACAATGGATGTTATGGAGGAGAGTGGAAAGGCAGCTGGGGAAGCAGCTATCACTGAGTTTTGTTTTTCTACTAGATGTTTACAAGATATATATATATATATAATTAATTACACATATACAAAGAAAGACGAAAATCGTCTACACTTGCGAACACTTTGCCTGCACAAATCCTTTCAAGCCGTTACGTATTAACTGCTAGAAGTACTGGAGACTATTTGGTCACCTTCTGTTGTTGCCGAGGCAGCTACTACAGGGCTGCTACTTGCAGGGATTCTCTCCGTGGATCCACCATCCTGTTTGACCAAATCAGCATCAGCCACAACTGTTGTGCATGCTATATTAGGTGTACTGGAACCAGAGGCATCACCATCAAGTTGCTTAGGCCTATTAAGGGCATTGCAGTGAGGGCAATAGTACGTTACGTAGGAAAACTCTTCTTTCCTAGCAAGTCCTGCAAACAACGGAAGAAGTTTTATTATACTCCTTTTTCCGTTTTTTTATAGTGACTACGTATTAGTTATTCACTATTTGTATGTGAAACCCACACTGCTATATATGGGCCAATGGTCATATCCTCGGATCTTACCATTGTGCATATGACAATTTCCGCAGATAAGAGCATAAGATTGGGTTGGATCCTCTCCCACAAGCAATGCCGCAATTCGTGCAAGCCATCCCCCGTCTAGTGTGCTTGAACCTGTTGGATTGTAATGGTCGACAACCATTTGCTGATGTTGGTTCATTCTAGAACCTTCAAGCCGTACATCATGAATCATTTCTCCTTCAGAATGATCCAATACAGCACTCTCTGTGCTACCAGATCTGGCTTGCTTCCTATTTCTCAGTCCAGCAGAATGCACGATTTCTACATCATTGCTCTTTCCAGCAGGGGCATTAGGCTTAGACTCATCTCCCAAATACACTTTCAAGCCAGTATCTGCACCGAGCTTGGATGCAAGCACAGTGGCTGCAGCTGCCTTAGATGCTGGGTCAGGGTCATACCTCTGCATAAAAGATCTGAACAATGAAATCCCTAGCATCTCATACCGACTTGGGACATAAAGGCGCTTTGTAAAAGAGGTGAAGAGAAAGGAGTGAAAAAAGGTTATAAACATATCTTCCGTAATGCACCTGCATGATAACTTGTCTGTAAATAGCTTAGCACAAGCCATAAAACTCGCATAGTGCTATCACCTGAATGTGCTGCCTAATGCAATTGCAAGGTTAACTTATCTGCAAAGAGCTCCGTAGAAGCCCTAAAACTCGCATATTGTTATTACCTGAATGAGCTGCAGCATTAAGTAGTAATTTGTTTTCTCTTTGAGTTCATCAATCTTGACTTGCCTTTCAGCTTGAAGCCTTTCCAAAGTTTTCTGATCCTTGCATTCATCTGCAAGGCCACACGTGAAGGGTTTAAAATTGAAAATCAAAAAAATATAATTCATTCCAAGGCAAAAGCATCAATAGTATGAATCTTCAGCAACTTCTTAAACAATGTTTACAATGAATATCGTTTGAGGTGATCAAACGGACTTGGTTGAAGACTCCTTTGACTTTCACATTCCCTGGAGTCTTTACATATTCATCTGATTACCAAACCGAAGTTACTCTTAACAATTCGATGCACACGTCCTCAAGAGAAACACAGAAAGGAGAGAAGCTCGGTGTTGAGGAGTTGTTATATGTTGTTGGTGCTTTATTGTTATAAGCAGGGTTTTGTCCTGATGTTCTACCTTTTCGCTTCTAGTTTTCGTGAGAAGAAAATGCAAACGAGATTTCCATCTTCTACCGCCACTAACTTTCACTTGAAAGTCCATGGTCTCTTTTCTATTTTCTTGTACCCTCTAAACCACCATGCCAACAAGTAGCATGAAGCTTTTTCAGTCTTTTTTTTGTGAGGATCAAGCCTTTCCAGTCTTCCCCCCATACTTAGCAATAGTAGTCCATTCTATCATATAACATCCAATCAAACACATTTTCCATAGGCCGTCTGTTTTGGATAGGTAAAGTTAAAAATTTCAGAGGGCTCCAACATACTATAAAGATGACACACGGAATTAGGGATGGCAATTGGGGCGGGGCAGGGCGGGGCGAGGCAGGGC
>ML246624.1:0-22541 GCA_005239495.1 Nicotiana undulata
TTGGGTTACTATATTTTACAACGATCGCTTACATTCTTTTAAGGTGTAAATTTAGCGTATCAATCATGATCTTAAGGAGATCTATTGGTGGAATGCCATGAAGCAGAACATAGTAGATTTTGTCGCTAAGTGTCCATACTGTCAATATGTGAAAGCCAAACACCAAAAGCCTGGTGGTTTGGCTCAGAGTATAGAAATTCCCATTTGGAAATAGGAGATGATAAACATGGACTTCATAACAAGCTTACCTCGCTCGTTCTGGAAGCATGATTTGATTTGGGTGATTGTAGACCGACTTACCAAGTCAGCTCACTTCTTGACAGTGGAGACTACAGATTCAGCAGAGGATTATGCCAAGTTGTATATCTAGGAAATTGTCCGATTTCATGGGATTCCTTTGTCCATCATCTCAGATCGTGGTGATCAATTCACCCCGAACTTTTGGAAATCCTTTCAGAAAGAATTGGGCACAAAGATGAACCTAAACACAACTTTTTGTCCTATGACAGATGGCCAGAAAGATCGCACCATTCAGAATCTTGAGGATATGTTAAGGGCGTGTGTTTTCTATTTTAAAGGTAATTGAGATAATTTTCTACCCCTCATTGAGTTTGCTTATAATAACAGCTCAATATGTCATTGTAAGAAGCTCTATATGGGTGAAGGTGTAGATCACCAATTGGTTGGTTCGAAGTTGGCGAAGCGGAGTTGTTAAGACCCGATTTTGTCTATCGGGTTATGGAGAAAGTTAAGTTGATTCAAGAGTATTTGAAGACGTCTCAGAGTCGCCAAAAGTCCTATTCGGACGTAAGATATAGAGACGTGGAGTTCTAAGTTGATGATTGGGTGTTTCTAATAATTTTGCCTATAAAAGAGGTTATGAGATTTGGGGAAAGGGGATCTCAGTCCCCGCTATATTGGGCCATATAGAATTCTGCGAAGGATAGTGCATGTGGATTATGAGTTAGAATTGCTACACGCATTAGATGATGTAGACCCAGTGTTTCATGTGTCTATGTTAAATAAATTCATGGGAGACCCTTCTCTTGTGCTCCTACGTAGTTTATAGGGTTAAAGATAGCCTGACTTACAAAGAAATTATAGTAGCTATTCTTGATCGCCAGATCCGCAAGATCATAACCAAGGAAATTGCTTGAGTGGAGGAATCAAAAGGTTGAAGAGGCTACGTGGGAAGCCGAAGAGGACATAAAGTCCAAATACCCCCATCTCTTTGAAGAATAAACAAAAACAATGTAGAAGGTAATTAACCCTTTCCATTTAGACCTTATATTATAATCTCCATGTCTTCCAGTATTTAGTCAAATCAGTATTCAATCAATTCACTAGTAATTCAGTTTAGCATGCACAAGTCTCCATCAGACCTATTTAAGGTTCAGAGTTAGTCATAGTTACAACTAGGATAATTATTCGAGGACAAAGGATCCCAAGGGGGAGATAATGTAACACTTCGTAGATCTAAATTAGTTGTGGATGCATCAACTGAGTATTAATGTGAATTCATATTGGGATGAGTACTGGTAGAAACAATCGTCTTGGAATCAAGACCGATAGTGAGGTGCATATAATTCGATAGAATCGACTAAGTTTATGGGAGGTACATTTTATAGCCTTAATCAGTACAAGGCCATGAAAACTTACGGTCATAGATAGTAAAAGGCCATAAAATCTCACGCCCATAGACAGTGCTAGGCCATAAAAACTCAGTGCCCCAGGCGATTCAAGTCATTGTCCAAGGCACCAACTTCAACGCCCCAGAGAGTGCTATGCACTTTAGCTTTGGCGCCACTGACAATCCATTGCGCCGTCAAGGTTTACCTGAGCTATTTTTACTTTCCTCCACAATTATGGGACATATTCAATTATTTAAAAGCCCTGCTTCGTTTCCCCACACCCAAAACATGAAAATCTACTCTTGAGATGGAAGCTCTCAAGAACCTAACTTTCCCAAGGTCCTTCCATCATCCAAGGTAAGTTCTAAGGATGATTCTAAGTTAATTTCCGTAACGACCCGACCGGTCGTTTTGAGCTCTAGCGCGTCGTTCAGCGGTTGGAAGTCATGAACAGCTTCATTTAAGGTATTATAACTTATGCGTATGGTCGGAGTTAAGATTCAGGAAGTTCGGAGTTAGATTGGAAGGAAAATTCTCATTTCGGAAGCCTTAAATTGGAGAAATTGAATAAGATTGGAATTTTGAGCGAACGGCCTCGAAATTAGGATCGTAAGGTTCCAGCAGGTTCGTATGACGATTTTAGACTTGGGCGTATGTCCGGATCGGGGTTTGGATAACCCGGGAGCGTTTCGACGTATATTGTGGAAGTCAGCATTTTAGAAGAAGTTTCCTAAGTTTCGGTTGGAAGGAATTTTAGAGATATTGATGTCAGTTTGGGATTCCGAGTCTAGGAATAGCTTTGTATGGTGATTCTGGAGTTGGGAGTGCGATCGGAAGGTAATTCGGATGTCCGCAGGTTATTTTGAAGTCATTTGGCTAAAGTTAGAAATTTGAAGGTTTTGAAGAATCCGACCGGAAGTGGAAATTTAGATATCAGGGTTAGAACGCGATTCCAGAAGTTGTAGCAGGTCCGTAATGTTGAATTACATGTATGCAAAATTTGGGGTCAATCGGGCGTGATTTGAGAGGTTTGGGCATCGGATGTGGGAGTTTGAAACTTCAAAGTTTATAAAGTTGAATTTGAGTGCGATTCATGATTTCGGCGTTGTTTGATGTGATTCGAGGCCTCGAGCAAGTCCGCATTATGTTTTGGGAAAGGTTGGTGTGATTGGAGGGGGTCCCGGGGGCCTCAGGTGGATTCCGGGTAGTTAACTGATCAAGATTTAAGTTGGAAAAGAGCTAAAGTTGTTGTCATCTGGTGTGACCGCACCTGCGAGGCTTTGGCCGCAGGTGTGGAGCCGCATATGCGATTTAGGGGACGCAGGTGCGAGAAGTGGCAGGCTTGGCTGGGACCGCAGGTGCGAGGCAATTTCCGCACCTGCGAAAGCGCAGATGTGGCGTATGGATTGTATATGCGAGTTTTGACTGAAGTCGAGGAAGTCGCAGGTGCGAGAGGTGGACCGCAGGTGCGGATATCGGGCCTGCGCAGATTGTTTTTAAATCGAGAAGTTTTCATTTCTTCTCCTAATTTTCATATGCTATGGGCGATTTTGGAGAGCATTTCAAGAGGAGTTTCATCAGGCATCAGAGGTAAGTTGTTTCTACTCATTTCTAAGATTAAATACAAGATCATTACATGGTTTTGATATGAGAAATTGAGGGAAATTTGGGAATTTTGAAGAAACCTAGAAAATTTGATAAATTGGATTTTAGCCACGAATTTGAGCATGAATATTTGAGTAAAATGTATATTTGAACTAGTAAAGCTATGGGTGGAGTTTATCTTCGAGGAATTTCGGAATCTAGGCACGTGGGCCCGAGGGCATTTTGGTC
This sequence comes from Nicotiana undulata, assembly GCA_005239495.1. NCBI lineage: Eukaryota > Viridiplantae > Streptophyta > Magnoliopsida > Solanales > Solanaceae > Nicotiana > Nicotiana undulata. The sequence goes on from ML246624.1 coordinate 3,465, forward strand.
AATTCACTGAGCGGACCTGGAAAATTATATAATTTGGATTTGTTACCAATAATAGAGTATATTTTTATTGATTTGCCGTTATTTGGTTAGTTTGGGGGCGTTGTGCATCCATCAGAGTCGTCGGAAGGGCTTGGAAGCCGGTTATGAATCTTCGGAGCGAGGTAAGTCTCCTTTCTAACTTTGTGAGGGGAAATTGTCCCCCTAGGTGAACTAAATGAATATATATATATATATATATATATATATATATATTCATTTAGTTCACCTAGGGGGACAATTTCCCCTCACAAAGTTAGAAAGGAGACTTACCTCGCTCCGAAGATTCATAACCGGCTTCCAAGCCCTTCCGACGACTCCGATGGATGCACAACGCCCCCAAACTAACCAAATAACGACAAATCAATGAAAATATACTCTATTATTGGTAACAAATCCAAATTATATAATTTCCCAGCTCCGCTCAGTGAATTGACCAAAATGCCNAAGAAAACGGATCCTTCCTTGAATAATTGTGTTCCGGATGAATCGGTAATACTTAGAACCGTATAAAACTTGATAAATTAATTCCCAGAAATGACTTCAATACTATCTTCAAGTTCACCTAAAGAGAATTTTACCACTCCCATGAGAAAAAACCGTTTTCTTGATAAAAATACGGATTTTTTATGTCGATGTTTGTACATATGAGCACCTGAGTCGCAAGTATGATTCGCGAGCAGGCTAGCCTTATATATATATATATATATATATATATAACCGCGTCGCATGATCGATTCGCGAGCAGGGAAAATATATTCATCTATGGTTCGAGACGTTCGACTCTCGGCAATGCACAATTTATTATTGTTGGTCCACGCCGTACGACCCTCGGCATTGCTTGCGCGTGATATTTGCAGCGTAGTTGCTATGATTTTTGCCTTATTACTGGCCTGAAATTAAGTTGTCAATCGAAATGACAGATATTTAGAGTTACTAATGATTTTTGGAAGAAGTTGTCCCTTCCTGTTGTTTAAGTTGTTAATTGATTAAATCACCCATGTTGATTAATTGTTATTAATATGACGAAGAATTAAGGTGCTAAATGTTGAAAGAGTTGAGATTATTTATTCCTGAACTTAATAAATTGCCTATTATAACCATGCTTAGTGTCACACTTGAATAATCTAAATTGACCTATAGCAAGTGTCTAATCTGACCTCTCGTCACTACATCTCTGAGGTTAGGCAGGATACTTACTGAGTACACGTTGTTTTCGTACTCATACTACACTTGCTGTGCATTTTGTTGCACAGGTACCTTCACATCCCAGTGGCTGACTTGGAGACTTGGACGAGCTGCATCATCCGGAGGCGTTCCGCAACTGACAGAGTCTTCCTCCTATGTAGTTGTACTTTATTTTCAGTCCTTGTTCAATTTGTACCTCGGACAAGCTTTGTATGATTGTATAAATCCTGAGATGTTGCTCATGTACTTGTGTCACTAGGTTCTGGGGATGTGTTTGGATTTATTTCGTTAAATTAAATTGATATTCCTGTTGTATTTAATTAACGAAGATTTATTCATTTGATTATGAAATGAAATGAAAGGTAACGATTTCGAAGATGATAAAACATGAATGAATTTCAACTAATTAAGGTTTGGCTTGCCTGACAGTGGTGTCCGACGCCATCACGACTTATGGAATTTTGTTCGTGACAATTTCAATTCTCCAACACCTTATTAACATGGGTAAAATCATATATTGTAGTCTGATTGTTAGTTCCTTATTTTAATATCTTGAAGGTTGAACACTTGTATTTAGGCTAGAGGCCATAGTTCATGCTTTATGTATATTTAGGCAAGAGGCCGTAGTTATGTATGCGTATACTTGGGCCGGAGGCCATAGCTTGTGCCCATATATGTTGGGCGTGAGGCCGTATTTTATCATATAAACATGTTGTTCATTATTCAGAAGATGGAGTATTCATATCCTTACTTCCATGTTCAGTAATCAGTTTATCAGTTATTTGTTCAGTCCTCAGTTATCAGTTATCATTTATTTGTTCAGTTTTAGTATTTACATTTCTTTCTTTCAATTGTTTTGTCACGACCCAAATTCCCTAAGTCGTGATGGCGTCGGACACCACTGTCAGGCAAGCCAAACCTTAATCAGTTAAAACACATTCATGTTTTTGCATTTTCAAAATCGTTACTTTTTCTCGCATTTCATAATCAAATACATTAATCTTCGTTAATTAAATACGACAAGAAATCAATTTAATTTAAATAAAATAAATCCCAACACATCCCCAGAACTCGGGGACACAAGTGCATGAGTATCTTCTAAGAAATTATACAATTATACAATGCTTGTCCGAGGAACAAATTTGACAAAGACTTTAAAATAAATGCTAGTACATAGAAGGGAGACTTTGTCAGCTGCGGAATGCCTACGGATTGTGCAGCCCATCTAAGTCTCCAAGTCAACCACTGCTATGAAGATACCTGTGCAACAAAATGCACAGCAAGTGTAGTATGAGTACGAAAACAACGTGTACTCAGTAAGTATTCCACCCAAGCTCAGAGAGGTAGTGACGAGAGGTCAATTAGACACTTGCTATAAGTCAGATAAATATGATCAAGTGAGGTGCTAAGCATAAGTATCTTAATCAAATAAACAATAATCACAGATAAGAACTATCAATAAATATCAGCTTGTTCCACACTTTTGCCATAAATCCTCCTTCATTTTTATCTGGCAACTCAAAATATACTTAGGCCAATAAACATGTATAAATCACAGGAAAATATACAACATTTATCATGTACCATAAAATGCCGAGGATCGAACGTCGCGGACCAACAATAATAATAAATTGTGCACTGCCGAGAGTCGAACGGCTCGAACCATAGATGCATCTATTTTCCCCGCTCGCGAATAGATCATGCGACGCGGTCAACATAATAATAAAAATGCTAACCTGCTCGCCAATCATACCTGCGACTCTGGAGCTCATAAGTACACATAATCACATAGTGGGTCTAGATTACATCAGGAAAGCAGTCTCTCAAAGAAGTGATAAAATTCTCTTTAGGTGAACATGAAGATAGTATTAAATTCATTTTCTGGAAATACATTTGTCAAACCTGATAAGGCTCTAAATACCACCAATTCATCCGGATCACAATTATACTTGGAAGGATCTATTCTCCTATCAAGGATTAAGGAAAATAAGCTCTGATCTTTTTTAAGTATTCAACTATTAACTCAGTAATGTCACTAGGCTAACATCATTGATAAAATCACAGGTACAACAAGCAAAGCATGCTAGTGGGTCCTAAACTACACGAATATGACATAACAGTAGCTACGCACAGACTCCCGTCACCTCGTGCGTTTGTAGCCCCCACAAGTAATAGCATAAATTCATTTAGTTCACCGATGGGGACAATTTCCCCTCACAAAGTTAGAAAGGAGACTTACCTCGCTGCGAATTTCCATAAACGGCTTCCAAGCCATCCGACGACTCCAATGGATGCACGACGCCCCCAAACTATCCAAATAACGACAATTCAATGAAAATATACTCTATTATTTGTAACAAATTCAAATTATATAATTCCCCAACCCTGTTCAATGAAATGACCAAAATGCCCTCGGGCCCACGTGCCCGGACTTCGAAATTTCTAGAAGATAATCTCTACTCGTAGTCCTACTAGCTCAATTATACATCTACGACAACTTTTCATGCTCGATTCGTGGCTAATAATCAAATTTACCCAATTTCTAGGTTACCTTGAAAATTCCCAAATTTTCCTCAATCTCTCATATCTATTCTATGCAATAATATTGTATTTAATTCAAAAACATGAAGAAATAACTTACCTTTGATGCCTGACAAAAATCCCCCTTGAATTTCTCTGCAAAATCGCCCATATCAAATGAAAAATGGGTGAGAAATGACATAAACCCGACTTTAAAACATTCTGCCCAGGCCTCTTTTCGCACTTGCGTTCAACTAGCCGCTCCTGCGGCTCCGCACCTATGGGAATTCTATCGCAGGTGCGTTTCTGACTCAACCCAACATCTCTCTCTCTTCTGCGGTCCGCCTCTTCGCACCTGCGGCGCCCTTAGCCGCACCTTCGGCCAAAGCCTCGCAGGTGCGGTGACACCAGATGACAACAAATCTTCAGCTTCTTCAATCTTTAAATATTAATCCGTTAACCACCCGGAATATGGCACAGACTTGCTCAAGGCCTCAAATCACATCAAACAACATCGAAACGACGAATCGCTCTCCAATCCAAATCCCTAAGAACTTGAAATTCCAAACTTCCACATTCGATGCCGAAACCTGTTAAATCACCTCCGATTGACCTCAAATTTTGCACACAAATCATATTCGACATTACGGACCTGCTCAAACTTCTGAAACTGCATTCCGACCCCGATATAAAAATTTCCACTTTCGGTCGGATTCTTCAAAAACATTCAAATTTCTTACTTTAGTCAATTGACTTCAAAAATGACCTCCGGATCTCCGAATTCACTTCCGATCACGCTCCCTACTCCATATTCACCATACGAAGCTATTCCCTGACTCGGAACCCCAAATGGACATCAATATCACTGAAACGTGCTTCAAGCCAAACTTATGAAATTCCTTCAAAATGCTGACCTCCACAATATACGCCGAAATGCTCCCGGGTTATCTAAAACCCGATACGGACATACGCACAAGTCCGAAATCATCATATGAACCTGCTGGAACTTTCAGATCCTGATTCCGAGGTCGTTTACTCAAAATCCCAGTCTTAACTGATTCTTCCATCTTAAGGCTTCTGAAATGAAGATTTTCCTTCCAGTCTAACTACGAACTTCCTGAATCTCAATTCCGACCATACGCGCAAGTCATAATACCCAAAATGAAGTTGTTCACGACTTTCAACCGCTGAACGACGCGCTAGAGCTCAAAACGACCGGTCGAGTCGTTACATTCTCCCCCACTTAAAAAAATGTTTGTCCTCGAACGTGCTAAGAACTTCTCTTGAGTTATCAGAAAATCACTGACCAACACCTCGCGCACCTGCCCGTGCTGCCACAACCCAGTTGAACACATAAGCTTGATAAAATCTGAAGATACCCTCCTTTATCCATACCGCAAGTTCCGAACTCAATTCCAACACCAAAAATTCTCTGCCAGGCCTGTTCTAACATATGAACACCGTATCAACTGCCACACGAGGCACCAGAACACACCTGCATACTTTTGCTGAATCAGTACCATGCATCGCATAATGCATCATCTACCCACAATGACGTTCCTTGAACCTTAATAGCCAAAATTCTACGAATCTGATGCTCTCAATGCACTTTATAAGATATATACATCCATCCTGCTATAATGCTGACGATACCACCACATTGGAGGAGATGTGTAGAAAATTCCTAACCAACTGCAGAGTTAACCAAAACATTGAAATACTTTCTCTTGACTTAGATCATCATCTCATTACAGACCAAATAATGGTGATTGTCTTGAACTTTACTTCACACAATCTCATCGCACTTGACCCCTGATCCAATAAATCTCGTCTCACCCAGTAGGAACTTTTTAGATAGAAAATCATCCCCGACATGACCAACAACCACACACAATGCTAATATGCACCAGTAGGCCACAACTCGAACATGATACATAAAAAATGACTCAGGAAAGGACTACTTAACTCACGCAACTAATATGAGTTTTCCTAGAACACAAGAAGTATAACATAAGAAAATAAATACAGGAATCTTACTCATCATCACATCGTTGCGGCGTGCAACCCGATCCAAATAACATACCTGTGGCCACGTGCCACATGGTCCCATCATAGAACTCACATAAGGAGATATACACGGAGCTGAATTGCTCACTATTACAAATCACTGACTACCGGTCACAGGCACGCTAAGTGCATAATACCATTCTGGGGATACTGATAGAGCCACATGCTACAAAACTTAAGCACAACTGGGGTGCGATATATAACTCTGAATCTCAAGAGCCCTCACGCTCATATAACATCATCACCACAGTGAGTCTCAACACATAGGGATCTATCAAGACGTTTCACAACACACACGGCATAATCATAATATACAGGAATTGACGAAGGCGGAACAACATCTGACATTCCCACAGCTCTCCTTGAGAAGCTCCATACATGAACACATCTAACTCACATGAAGCCCAAAATCTTGTTTTAATCCATTCACACACTTCCATTCGATTCTGCTTGCTCTAAACTAGGCTAAAAGCTTCACCTAGGTCCAAAATACCCTGATTCCTCTCATAATACCCAAGAACGATCATCATAGCCGGGAAAAACACCCCAGGTGACTACAAGTCACACTAATGCAATCCTCCCGCGGTCAAGCTCCCACGACTCTCCACACAAGGTAACGAGTTTGCACATCCATACCACCGACCACACAATTGCTGCAAAACATATCAAGAACCCATGACCAGGGTACAAAGCCTCTTTCCCCGAACATCGATCTCAAGTAATACTGTAGACAACATCAGCTCGTTCTAAACATTCAAATTCCTTGTTCTTTCTCCTCCGAGCTCATGACATCCTTGTTAACACTGAACCACAATCTCGATTCTTACTTCCAGTTACATACTGCTTACTGCACCTAACATGCCAATATGGAATAGCATAGGAATTCCACCATAACTCCTGAGCCACTACTAGGGTCAACACTTTATCATTTAGAAAACCTTTTACTTACCTCAATTCATGAGAATCATAACACACACAAGTGAATTCTCACAACCACCATAAACCTTACGGGAGCCGCCTACACCTGACAGGCCATAGCACTTGAATGCCTCCAACCGAAATCTATTACGATGCCGACAAGCCTCACATCCACCTGCACAAACCATACACACACACACAATCACACCGAAGGTACTGATCACTGTCGTACATATGCCATTTCAACCATGGCTAACCAATCTATCTTCCTCTTAATCACCTTCAATTGCCTCCGAAATAATAGTAACTTCCTTCAACTCATAGCAAACTCAACCCTCATTCATTCCGAGTGACCCTGATTCACGGGACAATGTTTCCTAAATCCCGCAACACGTATCATACCCTCCTGATAATCCTTCCACAACCCGGAGTTTATTTCTCTCACTCCTCCACTACTATTCTGCATGCTGAAAATAACATAGAACATCCCTACCATCTCCCTTCCTCAGAAATATGCTGCAAAAGCTCGATTCTTAATCATACTGAACCCTTAAACACCGCATTCTCTAACCTTCGAATTTATTAGGACCACTTCTAAGAGTCACCCACTCTGACTGGCCCCGAATACAATCAACTCCAAGGCTCTTCTAGAACATGAACACCCTCTCAGTGAAGTACGACTGAGTCACTGGCCTTACAACTTGCCTATGCCTTAAGCATAAATTCTGACCTTTCAAAGTCTAACCCTTGTCCAATATGACATACTTGCACATATTTATCAAATCCCATGCATAATCACTACTCTACTCCCTTCCCTTAGCTGAAATAACTTGCCAATATGCCGACAATTTGCAATCCCATGAGAAGAAAATCCTACAACCCAACTGTAGGCAGTGGGACTCCCCCACTTAGCCCGAAGCTACTCCTGCACCACCCTAGACCCTGCTGATATCCTCCCTTCTTTTCTAACATGATCTTTCTCAACCAACCCGTCTAATTCTTCTGTATTCTCCTATTAGTACTCCCTAAATACCCAAACACTCTAGAAACATTCACACATTCTGCCTCCTACCGAATAGCCCCTATGATTCCTTGCAGAAACTTGCCAACCACACAACCGCTAACCTACTCCAAGGAGATAACCCACCTGTTGAAATCACCAACTGACACCGTCCAACAACGTTGCGCTGCACCCCCTCTACAACATCAATACCCCATCCTAAGCCTGCTCTCATCCACCAGCCTTGCCTGTCCATCCGCTCCTCATGGAAAACTATTAAATACTCTACCACATCTTCCAATCCACTGCCATATTGCATCTTTCTTAATCCTTAACAACTCCTCCATGTTGCATCCAACCTTCCACCGAAATAACCCATATTCAACTTAAGCTTGTGGACCTAATCACCGTCCACTACACTCTCAAATCACTCCAACTTTCCCTCAAGATAGGCAACTGTCTTACCACTAAACTCATGTGATACGCCGCCGCTCTCCCACTTGTTAAACTCTTTCCTTTATGCAACTACCAACTTCCGTTCCTTCCACCTAGACTTTCAGAAATTTAGCAGCCATCTGACACGTCTCTCGAGACTTCCTTCATCAGATGCTTCTCAACTGCAGGCTCAATTCAATATCATTCTCTATAGTTCTTAAACCCGCAGATCACTATGATTTCAAACTCTGTGAATATTATCTTTCTCGAGTTGCCTTAATTAGAAATAACTATTCGATACTGAACCACTACACACCACGATCTCCGACAACCGCTTCTCCAATACTACTCCACTATACTCTGACCCAATGCAACTGGGGAGCCATAACACCGGCGAACTTAAAACACTCTATTTGATTAAAGAGGACGATATCACCACTCAGGTGAATATTCCACCTCACCTGAATACACCAAGTATTACTACTTATCAACCCAGACCGTACCATTCCTGATCCCATTGCCTTTCCTTTGCCGAAACTAAAATACTGAAATCTCGAAATCACACCTTGAGAAGACCTCCCTTCAAACCATTCATCAACCCAACATACGGGTAAGCATTCTATCATCATACCCACATCGCGCGACAACCAATCGTAAGCATCATCACAACCTGAGCATAACCTGAAGGCTCTCAGAAACTCAGTTGCTAGCTGAATCAACATAGCATTCTTCTTGCAGGGCAACAACAACAGCCCAAATAACTATGCACGGAAGACTTCACGCACCATATCTGTGGAATAATTACAACTCCTCAAATTCCCGATTCATAACAAGTGCTTCGCGACGCGTAGTATAGAGTAGAAAGAAACATAGGCATAAGCCTTAAGGGAATAAAATTGCACGACGAGGAATCAATAATGGAAGTACTCCTAACAGCCCTATAGCCTCTCGAAGATAAGTACAGACGTCTCTGTACCGATCCGCAAGACTCTACTAGACTTGCTCATGACTCGTGAAACCTAGGGAAACCTAGAGCTTTGATACCATGTTGTCACGACCAAAATTCCCTAAGTCGTGATGGCGCTGGATACCGCTGTCAAGCAAGCCAAACCTTAATCAGTTGAAACACATTCCTGTTTTAGCATTTTTGAAATTGTTACTTTTTCTTGCATTTCATAATCAAATACATAAATCTTCGTTAATGAAATACGACACGAAATAAATTTGATTTAAATAAAATAAATCCCAACACATCCCTAGAACTCGGTGACACAAGTGCATGAGCAACTTCTAAGAAATTATACAATTATGCAATGCTTATCCGAGGAACAAATTGGACAAAGACTTTGTAATAAATGCAAGTACATAGAAGGGAGACTCTGTCAGCTGCGGAACGCCTCCTGATGGTGTAGCCCGTCTAAGTCTCCAAGTCAACCACTACTATACAGGTACCTGTGCAACAAAATGCACAACAAGTGTAGTATGAGTACGAAAACAACGTGTACTCAGAAAGTATTCCGCCTAACCTCAGAGAAGTAGTGACGAGAGGTCAATTAGACACTTGCTACAAGTCGGATAAATATGATCAAGTGAGGTGCTAAGCATAAGTATCTTAATAAAAAAAACAATAATCAGAGATAAGAACTATCAATAAATATCAGTTTGTTCCACACTTCTCCCATAAATCCTCCTTCATTTTTATCCGGCAACTCAAAATATACTAGGCCAATAAACATGTATAAATCACAGGAAAATCTACAACATTTATCATGTACCACAAAATGCCGAGGGTCAAACGGCGTGGACCAACAATAATAATAAATTATGCACTGTCGAGGGTCAAACGACTCGAACCATAGATGCATCTATTTTCCCCGCTCGCGAATCGATCATGCGATGCGGTCAACATAATAATAAAAAATGCTAACCTGCTCGCGAATCATACCTGCGACTCAGGCGCTCATAAGTACACATAATCACATAGTGGGTCTAGATTTCATCAAGAAAGTAGTCTCTCAAAGAAGTGATAAAATTCTCTTTAGGTGAACATGAAGATAGTATTAAATTCATTTTCTGGAAATTCATTTGTCAATCCTGATAAGGCTCAAAATACCACCAATTCATCCGGATCACAATTATACTTGGAAGGATCCATTCTCCTCTCAAGGATTAAGGACAACAAGCTCTAACCTTTTTAAGTATTCAACTATTAACTCGGTAATGTCACTAGGCTAACATCATTGATAAAATCACAGGTACAACAAGTAAAGCATGCTAGTGGGTCCTAATCTACCCGGACATGGAATAACAGTAGGTACGCACGAACTCCCTTCACCTCGTGCGTACGTATCCCCCGCAAGTAATAGCATAAATTCATTTAGTTCATCTATGGGGACAATTCCCCCTCACAAAGTTAGAAAGGAGACTTACCTCGCTCCGAATTTCTATAAACGGCTTCCAAGCCTTCCGAGGACTCCAATGGATGCACGACACTCCCAAACTATCCAAATAACGACAATTCAATGAATATATACTCTATTATTTGTAACAAATTCAAATTATATAATTCCCCAACCCTACTCAATGAAATAACCAAAATGCCCTCGGGCCCACGTGCCCGGACTTTGAAATTTCTTGAAGATAATCTCTACTCGTAGTCCTACTAGCTCAATTATACATCTACGTCAACTTTTCATGTTCGATTCGTGGCTAAAAATCCAATTTACCCAATTTCTAGGTTTCCTTGAAAATTCCCAAATTTTCCTCAATTTATCATATCTAATCTATGCAATAATCTTGTATTTAATTCAAAAACATGAAGAAATAACTTACCTTTTATGCTTGACGAAAATCCCTCTTGAATTGCTCTCCAAAGTCGCCCATATCAAATGAAAAATGGGTGAGAAATGACAAAAACCCGACTTTAAAACATTCTGCCCATGCCTCTTTTCGCAACTGCGGTCAACTAGTCGCTCCTGCGGCTCCGAATCTTTTCGTAGTTGCGGTTCTGACTCAACCCAACATCTCTCCCTTCTGCGTTCCCCCTCTTGGCACCTGCGCTTCCGCAGCTCCAGCCCAAAACTGTCACCTGCGGCCAAAGCCTCGCAGGTGCGGTTACACCAGATGACAGCAAATCTTCAGCTTCTTCAATCTTCCAATATTGATCTGTTAACCACCCGGAATCCACCCGAGGCCCCGGGACCCCGTCCAATCATACTAACCTGTCCCAAAACATGACACAGATTTGCTTGAGGCCTCAAATCACATCAAAGAACATCCAAATGACGAATCGCTCTCCAATCCAAATCCCTAAGAACTTGAAATTCCAAACTTCCACATTCGATGTCGAAACCTGTCAAATCACCTCCGATTGACCCCAAATTTTGCACACAAATCATATTCGACATTACAGACCTTCTCAAACTTTCGAAATTGTATTCTGACCCTGATATCAACATTTCCACTTCCGGTCAGATTCTTCAAAAACATTCAAATTTCTTACTTTAGTTAATTGACTTAAAAAATGACCTCCGGACCTCCGAATTAACTTCCGATCATGCTCCCTACTCCAGAATCACCATACAAAGCTATTCTCTGACTCGGAACCCCAAATGGACATCAATATCTTTGAAACGTGCTTCAAGCCAAACTTAGGAAATTCCTTCAAAATGCTGACCTCCATAATATATGCTGAAATGCTCCCAGATTATCCAAAACCCGATCCGAACATATGCCCAAGTCCAAAATCATCATACGAACCTGCTGGAACTTTCAGATCCTGATTCCGACGTCGTTTACTCAAAATCCTAGTCTTAGCCGATTCTTCTATCTTAAGGCTTCTGAAATGAAGATTTTCCTTCCTATCTAACTCAAAACTTCCTGAATCTCAATTCCGACCATACGCGCAAGTCAGAATACCCAAAATGAAGTTGTTCATGACTTCCAACCGCTGAACGACGCGCTAGAGCTCAAAACAATCGGTCGGGTCATTACATGTTTTACATACCAGTGCAATTCAAATGTACTGGTGTCCATTTTTCTTGAGGCATGCATCTTGTGATGCAGGTAACGATTTACAGGTTGACGACTCTGTTTGCTAGGACATCTCGTATCATATATTAATGAAACCAAATTCATCGAGGCATTATCCCTATTTTTTTCCAGTCTTTATAGTATTTCAGTTAATAAGGTATACCAGGGACCTGTTCCTAATATACACATAGCACTTTAGTATTCTTTAGTGGCTTCATAGACTATAGTTCAATCAGTTAGATATTAGCAGACTTTTATGTGTTAGCCTTGTCGGTTACTCATTTACACTTGCAGACTTTAGGTATTTTCCGCATCTATGATATTCCAATCAGACATTTTAGTATTATGTTTTATATTTATATCTAGCTTACAATTATACCACATGTTGATCCAGGCAAAGAGTTGGTTCGCTCGGTCATATGTAGTCAAGCACCGAGTGTCGTGTTACGCCTAGGCTATGGTTCGAGGTGTGACACCATCTTGGATCTATAAGGCGACTGCATTCTAAAATTTTGTTTAGTCTTCTCCATCTTTGTAGTCTTCATGATTTCCGAATCTTGGAAGGAAGCAACATCCATCCCTTCAATGAATGGAACGACATACTCCAAATAGGTGGAGTTCCATATGTATCCAGGGCCTACCCAGCAACAAATTGTAGGAAGAGGAGATATCTATTGCTTGGAATAGCATCCTTTTGTGAACCATCAAAGGCTATCACCCTTACATGGATTTCCTTGACCTTCCTCTAATGAATTCCAACTCCCGCGGGGTGGAAAGCGGACAAATATTGACTCCCGACCCTCCATCAAACAGCAAGTGGGATACCACCATGTCCTAGCATTTGAAAGTGATGTGAAGAGCCTTGTTATGACTTGAACCTTAGACAAGAAGTTCGTCTTTTCTGAAAGTGATCATGTTTTCTTCAACCATTTTCCAAATTATCGTGGCCAACGCCCTTGCTAGGGTGTTACTTGGTACACTTAACCCACTTATTACTTCCAACAAAGCGTCCTCATGACTGTCAGAGCTCATTAATAGATTCATGATAGATATATGTGCTGGAGTTTTCTTTAACTGCTCTTCCACAGAATACTCTTTGCTTGGCATTCTTTTCGAAAATTCAGCGGCTTCTCGGTCTATTATGCTCCTCCTTGGAATTGTTTCTCTCCCTGGGTTTCCTCGATTGACAACTTCAAGGGCATATCATCTCCCAAACCTAATAATACCATGTGTTGTGGTAGAGTCTGTCATTTTGGCCTTTCCCTTTTGCTAGTACATCCATGGGACGATTTTATACTCCTGATATTCTTTGTCCCGAGTAGCATCGACAGGTTGTTATGGATAGGTTTGAGTTGTCACTGTAGGCCTTTGTTTTACTGTAATGATCGGAGCCTTTTGAGGAGGGATCCTTACGGCTTATGCATTTCCTATAGTGACAATTGTTCCCTTCAGGTCATATTCTTCATCCAACGTAATCATGTTAGCTCTTTGGTTTTGATGATTTTGCAGTAGGTTGTGATTCACATTAGGTGGCGCCGGAGTGCAGTGAATGGCTTCGCTCTTTATCAGGGTTTCAATTTAATTTTTTAATTTGAACAATCTTCAGTATCGTGCCCAGGTACATTGGAATGATACACGCATCTCTTAGTAGCATCGAAATATTTTGAGGCATGTTCAGGAACCCTTCCCTTGATTGGGTGTATCAATCCTGCTCTTTAAAACATTTCAAACAATTTGGCCAGAGGCTCAGCAATCGGGGTATAAGTTCTTGCACCCCTCTCTTCAATGTTAGGATGGGGGCGTGGTGCATAAACAGATCGGTTCTGATGGGTAGTGGTATGGACAAGAGCATATGGTCGCTATGGGTTTTGGTTGTTGTTGGCTTGAGGAGAGTTGTATTGTGGTTGATAGTGGTAATATGGCTGGGTATTATAAACTGGAGCGTAAGTGGGTGGTGGTGAGTGGTTGTTTGGGGAATAAAATGTGCTTCCGTGAGGTGGGTTAGTTTGGTAGTAAGGGACAACTGTTGAGACCTCCTCTTTTTTCTTCTTTCAGCTACCAATTGACCCTTATAGGATGGCCTTGCTGGCCACTTGCAGTTCCGCCATGGATTGTACTTTACGAGAATTTATTTCATATTCTAAGAAATTTCCCATCTTATCCAGCTTGGGGAACCTTTAACCCATCATTCCCATCATCTTTCTAAAGTATATTCCCTCACGGGCTATGATGAAATACTTGTTTAGTTCACTGCCATCAAACAGAGGTTGCGCCCTGGAAGCCTCTGGCCTCCAGCATAGTGCATATTCTTGGAATGACTCAAATGGTTCTTTCTGAAGTTCACCAATGCAAACCGATCAGGAGTGATCTCTATATTGAATCGAAAATGATTCATGAATACCTCTGCCATATCTTGCCAGGTTATCAAATTTCGCATAACCTATCGGGTATACCAGGTGAGTGCTTCTCCCATCAAACATCTTATAAATATTTTCATCCTTAGTTTCTCTATCCTTCCCACCCCGACTGACTTGTCATAATATTCCCTCAAATGTGCATGGGGGTCCCCCGTCCCATCAAAGATATCGAACTTTGCGGGCTTGTATCCTGTTGGCATATATACAACTGGATGAATACAAAGGTCCTCATAGTCCAAACATTCACTTCCTCGGGAAACTTGGAGACTCTTCATTTTCCTTCTCAACAATTGCAACTGCTCAGACACTGACTTTTCTTCCTTACGCCTAGCTTCTCTCTCCATCTCAGCGTATTGTTCAATCTCATAAGGCACCCTAACCGTGACAGGTACTGTAAAGGTAGGTTCCGAAATAGCATATACAGGGGGAACGTACTGCTCATGAGAAGCGTCATGTGCCACAAGTATGTTATGGTTATTAGTGAAAGTGACTATGTCACGAGGAGGGCATTTACATTAGTGTTAATATGCGGGTTATGTGATGTCTGAGTGTACTGTGGTACTTAAGGAGTGTGAATACAGCGATTTGGTGGGTTGGCAGAGGTTATTGGAGGTATTATTTGAGTTGTGGGAGTTGAAGTTAGGGTGTTATTGTTTTGGCGTCATGTGGAGGGAAAATGATCTGAAAGTGAATCCAAAGAAGGGAATGTAGGTGTCTAAGGAAGTGTTGTCACGGCTAGGTGCGCCAGTTCTCTGATATGTTGTACCTCCTCCCTTCAGGACTCCATTTCCTAGGCCATCCTGGACACATGTTCATCATTCTTAGTGTTTTCATTTTCCCCTGATCGCCCCAGGCTGTCAACTATGACCAGAGCATGTTTAGTTGGGTTGTCTGCAGCTGACATCTTTCCCTTTCAGCTTAGATTCTAGTGTGGTTATGCCAGTTGTTTTTAACACAACCCAAATTTCTTTTATTTTCCTTTTGGTATAATAATAAGACATAACAAAAACAAAAAAAAAAGAAAAGAAAATGAACAAGAGTCAGTTTCTTCATTTATGCAGGCAGGAAATCACGTAGAGAAGAAATTTGTGCATTATAACTAGCGCGTTCCTAGAATTCGCGAGGAACTCTCATTGCCGGTGGTAGGCCTAGTTCGTGGATATTTGAAAGACGTTTAGACTTGATACATTTTTATCTGAAACAATTTGTTTTCATTGATAATTTGGACTGATACAAGTGGGAATAAGGGTTACATTATTGCTTCGTAGAATTGCACGGGCTTGGACAATCGCCCTTTTGGAAAGTAAAAGAGAGAACTAGGGGTAAAGGTACAAAGTAGGAAAGAGGGGAAATCAACCAACTCTAATAACCATACCCTGAGTCATTTCATGTTCCCTTCTCTTCTTCTGGCTCCTCTTCCAGATCCTCCTCCGGGGTCTTCCTCAAACTTCTCCTCATCATCATTGAATTCAGACTCCTCCTTTGGATCTTCTTCTAGCTTTGTGCTTGACTCTATCTGGATGATGATAGGGCAGTGGAGTTCATCATCTTTTTGATAGATGAACTCCACTTCCCTTTCATCATCTTCAACTAGTGGCAACATGTGGCCAATGGATCATGGGACCACCTAACGATGCATTGATGTGGTCACAAGATAATATGGCAGGATCTTGTCATAAACCTACAAGGAAACCACTACGTCCTCTAACCAGGCTATACACTTTGTGCTTGGGTGGGCCAGTTCTTCTTATTCGTTAATCCAGAAGTAATACTCGTCAGTACACTATGAGTTTTGACCCATAGGCATTGTCACTAGGTCATTCCCCTCTTCTTGCAGTCTTCTTATCTAAGGAACTGGGATTTGGCCATTGTACTCATCCTCGTACATCATTGTGCTTGTCTATATAGGCACATCTTGGATAATCCCAAATTATCTGAGGACCCGCGGGGGTGACTATGGATGAATGTCTTCCAGTGCGATCTCAATGAAGTACTTCTGAGGAGTCCTCAAGATTTCACTTCCACCTAACCAAGAGAGTTTCCAGTTTATCCATTCTTCTTTTAGATTGGTCAGTTTTTCCCTCCATTCTTCTTGCCCATGTGGGGAGGTACAGTATCGCATTCTTTCATTGTGGCTGCAGATCATATTGTTGACACCAGGAAGTAGTCGATTGTGGCCTCTCGCAGAAAGAAGTGTTCAGTAGCCTAGGTCTGGAGAAGTAGGTTGCAACCCTTAAAGAAATTGTACCCTCGTGTACATGCGGATAGAGCTCTCAGCATCTCAACTAACACCATCTGCACCCGAGTAGCTTGAATATTGTCGTGCTAGGTTGATAGGACCAGTAATAGCATGTTGATTTTTATACGAACCCTCCGTTATGGGAAGACGAATAATCCCAACAGTGTTATTGCGAAACCGATGGGCCTAAGACTCTCCCATGTCTCCTGGTCACATTGAAACTCCTCTAAATATCATTCGTAGCTTTCACGGTGTCCAAATCTTCCAAACATCTGTCGATAACCG
Source organism: Nicotiana undulata (assembly GCA_005239495.1). Taxonomy (NCBI): domain Eukaryota; kingdom Viridiplantae; phylum Streptophyta; class Magnoliopsida; order Solanales; family Solanaceae; genus Nicotiana; species Nicotiana undulata. The sequence continues at coordinate 20,602 of ML246624.1, forward strand.
GCAATAGTAACTGACAATACTGGCTTTCTTCCAGTTAACGGCATCTTCGTGAAACTTGTGACTTCTTCGAATGTCGATACCATCTTGTGAACACCACCTTAGCCGGATCTCAAATTTCAATCAACAGGCGAGTGAGCACCCTATCTGCTCAGATGCTTATCAATGTCGTTGGGTGCGTCAGGACATCATCTACGTGTTCCCGATGAACATTCTTCCATCACTGTTTCAGCTTATATGGTGCTCTCACTACAATGCTGATTCAGGGATGTTTTGGTTGATTTCTGTTTACCTTGAAAATGGTAATTACAATTAAATTTGATTTGTGGTTCTAAAAATATGTGATTTATTTTAATACTAGTTGATAAGCAATAGATGTTAGGTGTGAATAAGGGAAATGAGATAAGGTTACAAATGATAGAGGATTGAAATGGGCAAACCATACTGCCCAAAATCGGGAGGTTCGAGTCGACCGAGATTGGTCCTCGAGGTCGAGCCTCGATGCTTAACAGTGAAGGTTCGATGAAGCTATAACAGTTTTAAGGGCCTTGAAGGCATATATTTATGATCAATGATGAGTGATAAATGAATAACAATAAATGAAATGCAATAAATGTAAGTAATAAATCAGTAAAAAGACAATAGAGGATGTTGGAGTTAGAGAGAAAAGAATGTTCTTGTTCTTTGTATTGAATATCATGTGTGCAAGGGCCCCCTTTATATAGGAGAGGAGACCCCCAACATAGTACATAAGCATTTATTACAAAGATACGCAGCTGGTACAACTGTTTAATGTCATTATAGAGACTTGTACTATTCTTGCAGGCCTGATCAACTTTAAACACATGTCTTTCGGGAGTTTCCCTCTTGTCCACGACTACTGCCGATTTGTGCTTCCCCGAGGTAGAGCATAGGGAACCCTCGGGGTCGAATCCTCGAGCTTTTCCTCGAGCCTTCCGAAGGAGTATAGTGGAAAGCCATAACAAGCATAAAATCAGTCTCTCCGATTTTAGCCGTATAAATATAGTCCCCGCGTTTTTTAGAGTAAAATGATAAGAAACGGTCTTGAACCCTTGCCCCTCGGATGACTGATGAGTGGTGATTTTACCACTCATTTTAGCCTTTTCTCATTAGATTTTGTATTGTTAAATGATAACTTGAGGTCGTTTTTAGTGTATAATTGCTCTATATGCAGGAAAATGATGCCATGAAGTGGTTAAGGTCAAATTGGAGTGAAATTGAGCAAAANTCTATATGCAGGAAAATGATGCCATGAAGTAGTTAAGATCAAATTGGAGTGAAATTGAGAAAAAGAGAGTAAAGAAGAGAAAAGAGGGGAGCAATGGACGAATGCGATCGCATATGCAACATGCGAATCGCATTTCGAGCCCAGAGATTGCATACCGCAACATAAAGTTGAGTCAAGTTTAATGAGTGAAATGCGATCGAATATGCGATCGCATATCTCAAATGCGGTTCGCATTTGAGTCGCATCACCATCTGATGCCTGAAGCTACATTGTAAATGCGACGCACGAATGCGATCGCACATCACTAATGCCGACCGCATATCTCAAATGTGATGAACCTCTGGGAACTAGGGTTTTGATATGCGATGAACAACGTGAAGATGCGAATCGCATCCTTGTTATGCGACAGGAATGCGATCGCATATCTCAAATGTGATGAACCTCTGGGAACTAGGGTTTTGATATGCGATGAACAACGTGAAGATGCGAATCGCATCCTTGTTATGCGACAGGAATGCGATCGCATATCGGCCCGACAGGGGTGTTTTTTTCCACTTTTCACTCGAATATTTTTGCCCACTATAAAAAGCATACCTTGGCAACATATTAGGGATCGAACTTTGGCATATATTTGGACATATTTTGAGCTCTGTAAATATATTTTGAGTAGAGAAGAACAAGTATTGATTTGTGG
>ML246626.1:0-14991 GCA_005239495.1 Nicotiana undulata
TCGCGATCGTGGGGAGCTTATCACTATCGAGTCAGCACACGGGTCGCATGTATGATTCGCGAATGTGTGGAGCTTTATGATCGAGTCAGTCCTTATGACCCACCCTTATGACTTCGACCGATAGTCTTGTCCGTGTCGGTTATATATATATATATATACGCATATATATCCGCATTTGCATTGAGTTGGGATCGTACGAGGGTGAGTTGAGAAACAATACAGAGTACTGGGAAGTGATCAATTGAGAATAAAGATAAGACATTTCGGATAATGAGAAAGAGAACAAGTAATATATATATGAATAGCTTACAAAGGAAGACTATGTTTGAGATCAATTACTGATTGTTGCTTACATGTTCTTATACTTGATGTACTTTCTCATTTGATTTATTGCTCAGCATGTATTTTAATTTACTATGTACTGGACCGTAGTGAGTATGTATTCTACCTCTCGTCACTACTCTTTACGAGTTTAGACGAGATACTCAGTGGGTACATATGTGATTATATGTACTCATGCTGCACTTTCTTTCTTTTTCTGCACTTGACTGTGCAGGTATTGAGGCTGGTTCGTCTGTGCGTCCGTCAGTTGATAGGTACTGATCGCAGCGTCGCTCCACACGGTGAGTTGTCTTCTTGGCGTTTTCCTGACAGCACCTCTGGAGCCTTCTAGTTTCATTTTTGCTCAGTCTTTTGTTCCAGACTGCGGCTTGTATATTTTGTATATGTNGCATTTTTATTGTTATTGTTGTACGTTCGCTTGCCTAACCTCGCCTTTAGGTGCCATCACGACCTGAACCGGTTTTGTGTCGTGACAAAATATTCCTCAACCGAACAAATACTCAACCATATTCCCAACCAAGGATTTTCATCAAATAAATAACTGCCAAATTGATATTAAATCTGTAACACAATAAAAATCAATTAAAATCACATAATTACTCATATTCGACTCACGGGCATGCTTGACCACAACATATAGGTACTCGTCACCTCACCTATACATTGGACATGGAATAAACATGTAGCAAATAAGACTCAACTCCTATTCCCTCAAGCTAAGGTTAGGCCAAACACTTACCTCGAGTTCCACGACCAAATCAAGCCTCAAGCACCGCTTTTCCTTTTGAACCCGACCCAAATCAACCGTATCTACACATAATTGACTCAATAACATCAATAAATGCTAAACAACTAAATTCCAATGCTTAATTATGGACTTTCTAACATTCTTCCCAAATCCAAAAAATGACCCCGGGCCCGCTTGGTCAAAACACGAGGTTCAAACCAAAACCCGATCACCCATTCACCCACGAGCCCGAAGATATAATTTGTTTTGAAATCTGACCCAAAAACGAGGTCAAATTCCTAATTATTCAAAAATCCCTAACTCTACCCAAATCCCCAAATTTCTACCATTAATACCCTAGGATTCTCGATGATTATTGATGAAAAGCATTAGAAAGTTGAAGGAAATCAGTTAGTGAACACTTACCTACGATTTGGGAAGAAAATCTCTTGGGAAAATCACCCCAGGTTCTCTATTTTATGAAAAGTTGAAGAAGAAATGTCTGAAGTTTGTTTTTAAAAAACATCACTGCTCGACTTTCGCACCTGTGGTGCATGGGTCGCACCTGCGTTACCGCAGGTGCGAGAAATTGATTGCACCTGCGGAGATGGACAGGCCCATATGGGGGCCGCACCTGTGGAAGGTTTTCCGCTCTTGCGGAACCGCTTATGCGGAGAAGGGTCCGCATCTGCGAGAGGGACCGCACCTGCGGGCACAAGAGCGCACCTACGGTCTCGCACCTGCGACCCTAGGCTCGCAGGTGCAGGCACACTGGAACTGGTGCACCAGCAGTGTTTTCTTAAGTTCAAACACCCCGAAAACCTACCCGAAACACACCCGAGCCCTTGGGGCTCCAAACCAAATATGCACACAACCTCAAAAATATCCTACGGACTTACTCGTGCGATCAAATCGCCAAAATAGCTCTCAAACATCGAATTAAACCCCAAAATCAATGCAATTTGCCAAAAACTTCTAAAACATCAAACTTTGCATTTAAGGTCCGAATCACGTCAAATGAAGGTCATTTCTTACCAAACTTTACAGATATGACACAAATTATATCGAACATGTACCAGGCTCCGGAACCAAGATACGGGCCCGATACCACAAGTTTCACATAGATTTTCATTTTCAAAATCTCTTATATTTTTCAGAAAATAATTTATTTTAAAGATTCATTTCTCAGAGTTGGGACCTCGGAATTCTATTCTGGGCATACGCCCAAGTCCCATATTTTCCTACGGACCCTCCGGGACCGTCAAATCACGGGTCTGGGTCCGTTTACCAAAAATGTTGACCAAAGTCAACTTTACTTAAATTTCAACACAAAATTATCATTTTTATTAGTTATTCACATAACGCCTTCCCGGCTACATGCCCGGGTTGCGCACGCAAATCGAGGTGAGATAGAAGGAGATTTTCTTGACCTCGAAACACAGAATTAACTAGGAATATACGGAATGACCTTTTGGGTCATCACAATCTCCAATTCTAAAACAAACGTTAGTCCTCGAACGAACATAGAAAGGTACCTGAATCGGGAAAAAGATGGGGATATCAGCTCCACATATCGGACTCGGACTCCCCGGTAGCTGCCTCAACATGCTGACCTTTCCACTGAACACGGACCGAAGGATAACTCTTCGATCTCAACTAACAAATCTGCCGAGCTTATATGCATACCGGCTCCTCCTCATAAGATAAATCCTTGTCCAACTGGAAACTGCTGAACTCTAGCATATGAGAGGGATCAGCGAGATACTTCTGCAGCATAGATACATGAAACACCGGATGTATGGCTGATAAACTCGGTGGCAAAGCAAGTTTGTAGGCCACCTCTCCTACCTTCTCAAGAATCTCAAAGGGACCAATGTACCTAGGGCTCAACTTGCCTTTCTTTCCGAACCTCATCAAGCCCTTCATGGGCGACACCCGAAACAATACCCGGTCTCCAACCATGAATGCCAAATCACGAACTCTGCGGTCCGCATAACTCTTCTGCCTGGACTGAGCTGTACGAAGTCTATCCTGAATGATCTTCACCTTATCCAAGGCATCCTGAACTAACTCTGAACCTAACAACCTAGCCTCTCCCGGCTCGAACCACCCAATTGGCGACCTACACCGCCTACCATACAACGCCTCATAAGGAGCCATCTGAATGCTTGACTGATAGTTGTTGTTGTAGGCAAACTCAGCTAAAGGCAAACACTAGTCCCATGAACCTCCAAAGTCAATGACATATGCACGCAACATATCCTCCAAGATCTGAATAGTCCGCTCGAACTGGCCGTCCGTCTGAGGTTGAAACGCTGTGCTCAACTCAACCCGTGTGCCCAACTCACGCTGAACTACTCTCCAGAAATGGGAGGTAAACTTTGTACCTCAGTCAGAAATAATGGACACGGGCACACCATGCAAGCGAACAATCCCCCTGATGTAGATCTTTGCCAACTTCTCTGAAGAATACAAAACTGATACAGGGACAAAAACCACGACCTACACTAGTAGGATTTCAACTTCACTACCTTGTAATCTAAACTATTACAAGCCACTTTGTAATGACACTCTTACAAATACTTTAACACACTAACTTGTAATACCTATTACAAGCCACTTTGTCACTCACTAGTTACAAAGACTTTTCACTTATGACTATACTAGTCACAACACAAATACACAAGGTTTATGGTTGAGAGATTCCTAACACGGTGCTTCTACAAAAGCAAATATGATACAATGAAAAACAAAATGCAAGATTACAACTCAACTAAGGACACTAACGACACAAGATGAAACTAGTCCGTCTTAGTGGAGTTGTCTTCTTGCTCTTGACACACTTGAGTCTTCAATGCTAGAGCCCTCTTCAATGTTTGAGAGAATAGTAAATTCTTAAGTGAATATCTTGTTTGTCTCCAAACAAGATATTATAACCCTAGGACATCCCAAGAAGGATGCCCATACCTAGATAGTACACCCCTCAACCAATGGGAAGTGACTGCTGCATTGTTACTGCACTATAGCATGTACAGTTGCAGGCAGTCACTTTTCTGTCACAGCTTTTCGTCTATGAGACTGTCAAAGGATCAGGTCCCTCAGCTGTTCCATATGAGTTCAACAGTACACTGTCCAGAATTCTTGAGTTAAAGCTGACTGATTGTGCTAGCTACATATCAAGTCCTTTATCTAGTTCTTCACATGAAAGTTTGTTAGATCATCAAAACAGAATACAGCCCATCACCCAAGAAGCTCCGAATCTCTGTAGCTGAGGTGGGTCTAGGCCAATCTCTGACTGCTGAAATCTTCTTGCGATCCACCTGAATACCCTCGGCCGACACAACATGGCCCAAAAATGCAACCGAACTCAACCAGAACTCACACTTCAAAATTTTTGCATACAACAGAGTCTGGAGGACGACTCAAAGGTGTTGCTCGTGCTCCTCCCAACTGCGGGAGTAAACCAAAATATCGTCAATGAAGACAATCACGAACAAATCCAAATAAGGCCTGAAAACTCGGTTCATCAACTCCATAAAGGCAGATGGGGTATTTGTCAACCCAAACGACATCACCAAGCACTCATAATGACCATACCGAGTGCGAAAGGATGTCTTAGGGACATCAGATGACCTAATCCTCAACTGATGGTAACCAGATCTCAAATCAATCTTCGAAAACACTATGGCACCCTGAAGTTGGTCAAATAAATCATCAATCCTCGACAAAGGATACTTATTCTTAATAGTAACCTTGTTCAATTGCTGGTAATCAATGCACATTCTCATTGTGCCATCTTTCTTCTTAACAAACAACACCGGCGCACCCCAAGGAGAAACACTAAGCCTAATAAAGCCTTTGGCTAGAAAATCCTATAACTGATCCTTCAACTCCTTTAACTCTGGCGGGGCCATATGATATGGCGGGGTAGAAATGGGCTGAGTGCCCGGAACCAAATCAATACAAAAGTCAATATCCCTATCGGGTGGCATACCCGGCAGGTCAGCATGGAATACCTCTGGAAACTCACGAACAATGGGCACAGACTCCATAGGAGGAACATCGGCACTAGAATCACGAACATAAGCCAAATAGGCCAAACAACCCTTCTCGACCATTCGCCGAGCCTTTATATATGAGATAACACTCCGGAAGAATGAGCAGGAGTCCCCCTCCACTCCAATCGGGGTACTCCCGGTAAGGTCAAGGTCACAGTCTTGGCATGACAGTCCAGGATAGCATGATAGGGTGAAAACCAATCCATCCCCAAAATGACATCAAAATCAACCATATCAAGGAGTAACAGGTCTACACGAGTCTTAAGACCACCAATAACCACTATGCATGAATGGTAAACTCGATCTACCACAATAGAATCACCCACCGGTGTAGATACATATACAAGAGTACTCAGGGAATCACGTGGCATAATCAGATAAAGAGCAAAATATGAGGACACGTAGGAAAATGTAGACCCCGGGTCAAACAAAACCGAAGCATCTCTGCTGCAAACTGAAACCATACCTGTAATGGTTGCATCAGAGGCCTCAGCCTCAGGTCTGGCGGGAATAGCATAGCATCGGGGCTGATCCCCACCAATCTGAACATCCCTGGGTCGACCCACTGCGGGCTGAACTCTACCTCTCACAGCCTGTCCTCCACCTCTAACTGTCTGGCCTCCACCTCTGGCACCTCAACCTACCTGGTGCGGGAATCATAGCACAGGAACCCTGATACTAAGAACCACTAGAAGCTCGGGGGCGAAACTTGAAAATGTGCCCTGGAACACCACAAGTGAAACAAGATCTCGGCTGTTGAGGTTGTTGGCCCTGAAACTGTCCCTGTCGACCAGAATAACCACCCTAGAAGCTTTGAAGCGGCGGTGCACTGATAGGAGCTGGTGGTGCACTGCAGGATACCTGAAGGGCTGACTGGAATGGTCTGGGAGGATGACCTCTTCCAAAAGAATCTCTGCCTCCAGATGAGGCACCATTGAATTGGACAAAATGACAAGGCCTCTTGTCAGACCCCTGACCACTGCCCTGTGATAAGACCATCTCAATCCGCCTTGCCATATTGGCCGCCTCCTGATGAAATATCAGTACCTGTCTCTCTGGCCATCTGTAGCCTAATCGGCTGAGCTAACCCCTCAATAAACCTCCTCACTCTCTCTCGATCAGTGGGGAGTATCATGATAGCATGTCGGGCTAAAGTGATAAACTGGGTCTCATACTGGGTAACTGTCATAGAACCCTGCTGGAGACGCTCAAACTGCCTCCGAAGATCCTTTCTCTGGGTAACTGGTAGAAACTTCTCCAAGAACAACTCGGAGAACTGAGCCCAAGACAAAGGCGAAGATCCAACTGGCCATGTCAAGAAATAATCCCTCCACCAAGTCTTGGCGGAACCAAAAAGACGAATTGTAGCAAAATCGACCCCATTGGTCTCCACGATCCCCATGTTCCGAAGAACCTCATAGCAACTATCCAAGAAATCCTGGGGGTCCTATGATGGTGCACCAGTAAAAGTTGTAGGAAAAAACTTGGTGAACCTATCCAATCTCCATAAAGCATCAGCAGACATGGTTGCTCCCTCAACGACCTGTGCCACAATACCCGGCTGAGCTACTCCAACTGCTTGGGTGCTGGAGTCTGGAACTGAGAAGCTAAATTCTCTGGTGTGCAGGTGGCAGGAGTCTGGGCCCTTCCCTCAGCCTGAGAGACTGCTAGTGTTGTAGGAAGTAGACCGGCCTGAGCCACGCTCTCCATAAGGCCCACTAAGCAAACCAGAGCGTCCTGAAGTACCGGGGTGGCAATGAACCCCTCTGGGACCTGAGCTGGTCCAATTGGGACTGCCTGAGTGGGAATCTCCTCAGCATTCTCCACCTGAGGATCCTCTACTGGGGCTGCTGCTATAAGCTGAGCCCTGGCTCTGCCTCGGCCTCTAGTGTGGCCTCGACCTCTAGTAGGAGCTGCAACTAGAGGATCGGGCTGCGGATCGGTAGATGAGGAATCACGTGTTCTCTCCATCTGCGTGAGAATAGAATAGAAACTCAGTTAGCGTTTAGAACTCAAATCACACGACGGAGAAGAATAGATGTGAAGTTATACCTAACTTTGCAGCCTCAGGGGATAAGTACAGACATCTCCGTACTGATCCCTCAGACTCTACCAAGTTTGTCCGTGAATTGTGAGATCTAAGCAACCTAGTGCTCTGATACCAACTTGTCACGACCCGAAATCCCACCGTCGGGACCGTGATGGCATCTAACGTTGAATCCGCTAGACAAGCCAACATTACCGGTTATTTTAACTTGTTCCTATATTATTTAGCATTTAAAAAGTGATATATAAGAACAAATAGAAATTAGAGTGCGGAAGAAAGAAAATCTATCAACTTAATTACATAATTATAAAAACAAAATTCATAATAACAACTTCCAGGATTTGGTGTCACGATTCCACAGACTGTCTATGAATACTACAAATAGAGGTCTGAATAAACAAGTACAACTGCCTCAGAAATTCATATGACAGGAAAGAAGTAGGATAGAAGGTGACGCCAAGGCCTGCGAACGCCTGCAGGACTACCTCAATGTCGACTGGTGGACTGAAGGAAGTCTCCTCGATCAGTGTCCACTGGGTCCGGTACCAGGATCTGCAAACCAAAAATTATGCATGTGTAGTATCAGTACAACCGACCCCATGTACTGAGTAAGTGTCGAGCCTAACCTCGGCGAAGTAGTGACGAGGTTAGGACACGACAAGTAATATCACCTGTGCAGTTTAAATAAAATATAACAGGAAATAACAACAGGAAGTAAACAGCTAAGTACAATAACGGGGAAACATGTTTGGGAGAAGGGGTAGAAAATATTGAAATGACGGAACGAGGCAACATATCAAATATCAAAAATAACAACGAGGATTAACAACACGAAATAAACAAGTGAAAAGAAACGGCACGACATGTCCCTTCGTGCTAAAGTATCGTAAACACGACACAGAATGTCCCCTCGTGCATAAAACATCACAATCACGGCACAGAATGTCCCCTCGTGCATAAATATCATCAACACACGGAATCTCCCCTCGTGCATAAATATCATCAAGACACGGAATGTCCCCTCGTGCATAATAATCATAAACACGGCACGGAATGTCCTCGTGCATAAATAACATAAACGTAACACGGAATGTGCCCTCGTGCATAAATAACATAAACATGACACAGAATGTCCCCTCGTGCATAAATAACATAAACATGGCACGGAATGTCCCCTCATGCCTAAACAACATAAACATGGCAAAGAATATCCCCTCGTGCATAAACAACATAAACATGGCACAGAATGTCCCCTCATGCATAAACAACATAAACATGGCACGACATGTCCCCTCGTGCATAAGTAACATAAAAACAATTTGGCAAGAAAATCAACAACAAGAAACCATAAGTGCAAAGAAACAATCAACAGGAATAATACCGTCCCGGCAAGGGACACAACTATAACCAATCCTACACAAGTGTATAGTTTAACCAAATATTCCTCAACCGAACAAATACTCAACCATATTCCCAACCAATGATTTTCATCAAATGAATAACTGCCCAATTGATATTAAATCCATAACACAATAAACATCAATGAAAATCACATAATTACTCATATTCGACTCATGGGCATGCTTGACCACAACATATAGGTACTCGTCACCTCACCTATACGTTGAACATGGAATAAACACGTAGCAAATAAGACTCAACTCCTATTCCCTCAAGCTAAGGTTAGGCCAAACACTTACCTCGACTTCCACGATCAAATCAAGCCTCAAGCACCGTTTTTCCTTTTGAACCCGACTCCAAATCAACCGTATCTACACATAATTGACTCAATAACATCAATAAATGCTAAACAACTCAATTCCAATGCTTAATTATGGACTTTCTAACATTCTTCCCAAATCCAAAAATTGACCCCGGGCCCACTTTGGCAAAACACGAGGTTCGGATATATAATTTGTTTTGAAATCCGATCCCAAAACGAAGTCAAATTCCTAATTAATCAAAAAGATCTAACTCTACCCAAATCCCCAAATTTCTACCACTAAAACCCTAGGATTTTCGATGATTATTGATGAAAAACATTAGAAAGTTGAAGGAAATCAGTTAGTGAACACTTACCTACGGTTTGGGAAGAAAAGCTCTTGAGAAAATCGCCCTAGGTCCTCTATTTTATGAAAAAGATGAAGAAGAAATGTCTGAAGTTTGTTTTTAAAAAACATCACTGCTCGACTTTCGCACATGCGGTGCATGGGTCGCACCTGCGTTACCGCAGGTGCGAGAAATGGATGACACATGCGGAGATGGACAGGCCCATAGGGGGGCCACACCGGCAGAAGGTTATCCGCTTCTGCGGAGAAGGGTCCGCGTCTGCGAGAGGGACCGCACCTGCGAGCACAAGAGCGCACCTGCGGGGACAAGAGAGCACCTGCGGCCCTAGGCTCACAAGTGCGGGCACACCTGCGGCCCTAGGCTCGCAGGTGAGGGCACACCTGCAGCCCTAGGCTTGCAGGTGCGGGCACACAAGAACTGGTGCACCAGCAGTGGTTTCTTAAGTTCAAACACCCCGAAAACCTACCCGAAACACACCCGAGCCCTCGGGGCTCCAAACCTAATATGCACACAACCTCAAAAATATCATACGAACTTACTCGTGCGATCAAATCGCCAAAATAACATCTCAAACATCGAATTAAACCCCAAAATCAATGAAATATTCCAAGAACTTCTAAAACATCAAACTTTGCATTTAAGGTCCGAATCACGTGAAATGAAGTCCGTTTCTTACCAAACTTTACAGATATGACACAAATATTATATCGAACCTGTACCGGGCTCCGGAACCAATATACGGGCCTGATACCACAGGTTTCACATAGAATTTTATTTTCAAAATCTCTTATATTTTTCAGAAAATAATTTCTTTTAAAAATTCATTTCTCGGACTTGGGACCTCGGAATTCGATTCCGGGCATACGCCCAAGTCCCATATTTTCCTACGGACCATCCGAGACCGTCAAATCACGGGTCTGGGTCCATTTACCAAAAATGTTGACCAAAGTCAACTTTACTCAAATTTCAACACAAAATTATCATTTTTAACAGTTTTTCACATAACGGCTTCCCGGCTACACGCCCGGGTTGCGCATGCAAATCGAGATGAGATAGAAGGAGGTTTGCTTGACCCCGGAATACAGAATTAACTAGGAATACACGGGATGACCTTTCGGGTCATCACATATTCAGAATATTAAATCCTGGTTAAACACTTACAATGTCGATCACAACTTAATCGTAAATTAGGTTTTTGCATATGATTGGTTCTCTATTCATTGACCGGAGAAAATAAATATATTAGGTGTATGAATAAAGTCCCACGTTAGTAACTGAAAAGATTGGTGCATACATATAAGGTATAGGAACTCTTAATGGTGTGAAGTCATTTGAAAAGAAATCGTGCATGATCGATCCAAAGCGGATAATATCACAACATATTATAAGTACTTTCGGTTGGTTGATCCCAACAACTAGTATCAGTGTCCAAGTTCAGTGGGACGAGTATGGAGATAGTAGAGTAAACAAGCAGGACTCAGTTTGTTTACCTTTACGAGCTTGGATACACATACACAAGAAGAAGCTAGTTGCGAGTTTTAGTTGCCATAAATAATCTGACGATGTGGGTAGCATACAATGAATTTCAAAAATTAACCCGCAAATCGTGGTAATAGGCCACCATGGAACTTTGTTAGAGAGGAAACATGTGGATCATGGTGATGGGCCTTGTGGAACTTAGTTCGAGAGGAAGATTGTTATTTGTGTGAGCAACATCTCATATTGATAGCTGAAAAGATAGAGACTCTACATACAAGATGCATGTATCTCTTAATGGTGTCAGACCTTTTGAAAAAAATTGTGCGAGTTTAGTTTAAAGTGAACAATATCATACCATGTATACTGTATCTTTGGGCTGATTTAATCCTACGTAATAAATAAACAAAGTTGGAATAACTTTTCCCACAATACATTGCATAAAAATACAAAGATATATGTCACTATAACATTCATGGTCCATCATTGTTTATCTGGACAGTCATTTTCAAAGAAGTTTGAGGTTTTAAAAATAATTATATAGATTTGGGAGGCGGACAAGAAAGGAATATTGATTTGGAATTGTATCTATCTTCTTTTCAACTATAAATATTTATATAATTTAGCTAGTTCTTTCTTAGCCCCACTCTTGGACTCCCACTTTGCAAAAGGCCCCTATTAAGATAAACTTTAACAAAACAAGAAGTTATTTGGTTTAGGTTTATCAACAAGATTCTCAAGGGATTATGTCCTAATATATTGCAATTTTATGCATTGCTAAGGAATACAAATCAAGAAAACTTACCTCTAACCAACTCCTCCTTTGATTTGGAAAAATCTAACGCTTCCAAGCAGAAAGTGATCTTTTAAAAAGGAAAAATGTAAAAAACAAAAACACTCTGCAGTGTGCCAATAAAATAAGGAAAAAAATATAGATATAGGGGAATAATCATTGGAACATTTATTAATATAGAATGAAGCGTGCTATTTTCGTGAATTCCAATATAACTTCTCTTGATTAATTAATTTCTATTTTCCTGTTTTATTTGATTACTGAAAGATACTTTTTGAAATTAGGTTACCCAATTGCTTCTTTTCTTCTTTTAAATAAGCAAGAGTACTCTTTAAATAAATGGAATATAATATCAAATGAGACGTACAGTAATGGAACTAAATTGCAAAAACATTCACTTGCAAAAATGGGAAAGATAGTTTTATTAGCACTCCTTTTTTTTAATAGATCGAATGTACTTACATATATTGTATGACACGCTTATTAGTCGTTGATAATCTCACTTTTAGCACCAACAAAAAACTTGTGGACCAACAAGGGTTGTGGTGGAGTGGTAAGTACTCCTTTATCTTTAATCAGAGGTCTCAGGTTGAGTCCTTGGGTATGAAATCGCCTTTGTTAGGGATGTGTACGGGTAAAATCGGGGGAAATATTTTTTCCGATTTCCCAATAAAGAAACGAGAGAGAAGCACGATTCGATGCAACTACAAGTAAGGCTGAAGGATCCCTCGATCGGAACTCGGAAGGAGTGAACGATGCATCCGGTATCGGACACGACAAAATAACAGACCCTGACCGAGTAAAGTTTGAAGACCACGAAAGCGGTTGGGCATGACAAGTGGGGAGCCGTAATATTTTCCCTCCACCGGATGTTACAACGCAAATCCCGTCCGATATCAACATTGGATCGATACTTACCGGGAAAAGAAGATTTTTACCTTAATTGGTCTTGTACTAGGATTGAAATTTCCACACTATATAAAAGGGAGAATTATTTTTTCATTTTAACACATTGTTCACTCGCTTGTCAAAGCAGTAAAAGTTCATTTTTTCGTTCTAGCTATCATTCAAAGTGTTCTTCAACTATTCTTTTCTTTAATTGCATTTGAGCCCTTATCGAGGGTCCGATCGAGGCCGAGTTTTAGAGTTCAACTTAAGACCAGGCTTGATCGTCACATGACGAATGGTTTGAACATTCGTTCTCTCTTTAATTTATTTACTTCTTGTTCTTAGATCATTCATATTGAATTAAATCATGTATCCTTTAAACCGCATGCAAATTTAATTGTTACTCATTTTTAAGGGTAAACAGTTTGGCACCCATCGTAAGGATAAGGATAATAATGGTGATTTGATATGATTCTCCATAACACACCCTATTTTACACTTGTTCTTTGAAAGTTTTGATTCCAAGTTAACCTAACGAAGTCACTCAGTCTACTCACTTGAACGTTGACGTCGAGTCATGCCACCACAGTGAGAACAATAACATGGTGCCTAGCAATAATGTGCGCCTGTTGATCCCAATAAGGTCACAGCTGTTGACCTTGTTGACGCTAACTCACACGTATGCATCTATATCAATCTGCCAACTGACCCCTAAAACAGCCTTCACGGGGAACCCCGACCATTGGCTCCAGAAGCGCCCAAAGGTGAAGGTGATGGAGTGAGCTTAAGCTCAACATGAGGCAATATCGCTGTTTTGGCCTAGAGTCACGCCCCTAGCAGGGTCGAGCCTGAGTGAACTAGGGAAAATACTCAAAGGGATGAACAAGTTTTCGCGAAACCGGATGAATTTGGGCCCGAGAAAACTTTCGAGGTGATGAAGATGCTCGAAGAATTGGCAAAGCGGGTGGAGTTTAGTGAGAAAAAGGAAGAGGCTTATGACAAGAAGGTGGAAACTTAGAACACCAGGGACGATCAGATCTTGGGAACACCCCCGATATTGAAGGGGTTGGGCTCCAAAAAGTTCATTCAGAAGCCTTTCCCCTAGAGCGCAGCACCGAAGCCAATCCGGAAGAGGTTTTGAATTCCCAGCATTCCCAAGTATAATGGGACCACATATCCAAATGAGTATGTAACCTCCTATAAATGCGAAATAAAAGGGGAATGACCTGGAAGATGACGAGATCGAGTCAGTGTTGTTGAAAAAATTTGGGGAAACCTTGTACAAAGGAGAAAATGATAGGTATCACAACTTGCCTCTAAATTCAATTGACTCGTTTCCTATGCTTTTAGATGCTTTCCTAAAGGCCCGTTGATCGGGTCCAAGCCTACACTACTATTGAGTAGCGAGGTGGTCGATGCAGTTTTAACGAAACTAAGGTCGGGATCGAATCCACAAGGAGTTAATGTTTGGAATTAGGTTTATATCTAAGCGAGATGCAGGCTTTGAATCTTATTACACTTCCACAAGTTTGGGCTTGTAATTTATTTCTATCTTTACTCTATAGATTGCAATAATTAAAACTAAGTACAATATTTTTGTTGGGTTTTTCAAGTGTTAAAAGGGACTAAGGTCGTGACTTCTACCTAGGTGGATATCTAACGGGTAGCAAAATCTAGGTCAAGCTTGATTAGTTGGGATTGCAATATAGCTATCACACTCGGGTACTCACTCTATACCTCTCGGTAGTTTGAGTGATTTTTCCCGATTCGGCTTTCTCAAGTCCAAATGGGTATTCATGCAAATCAAGTGATATTATCTCAAGTGGGGTATTACTATTTTTAGGTTTAACCCTTTAATTAGGGCTATCAATTTCTTGAGTTCACCCCAATTCCTTGTTAGCCTAGTTTGCCTTGACTTCATCCCTCTTTCTCAAGTAGAGACTAGGTCATAAAGGCATGAATCAATGTTTGCAATCACTAATTCTTGATTTCTAGCAAGAACTAGGCAAAATATCACTAACACATTCATATTCAAGCCCTAAAATCAAATACCCATTAAATACTCACACTAGGGTTGGGTCACAACCCTAACTATGGGTTTAGCTACTCATGAAAATAGAAGAAATTAAAGATGGAATGAAGATAAAATCCATAATATTAAATTATGGGATGAAAATCTAATGTTAAGAAGTAAATCTAGTACAATACATCCGTAAACAAAATAGTAAGCCGTCTCAGGTGCTCATACCAAAAAATGACCTAACCTAAAAATGATAAAAAGTCGGTTGCACTATTGCTTTTGCGGCGGCATAATTTTGATGTGGTCCGCGTTATTCTCTTTTGGATATGGGTTGAGTTGAACTTTCGCGGACCGCATAATTCCAAGTGCGGCCTATTGGATCCGGTCATCATCGACTTTTGCAAAATATATGAGGTATGCCTCGGTCAAATTCACACTTCATTCTAGAGAATCGTGATCCTCCTTCAGTTCTTCGTGAGCAAGATCGATGGATGCTCGTTGACCATCGACCACCTCATGCGCCTATACAGTCCCCAAATATTTCTGGCGGGGGGGGGGGGGGGGGGGGGG
>ML246626.1:15020-79581 GCA_005239495.1 Nicotiana undulata
TGCGGGGGGGGGGGGGGGGGGGGGGGGGGGGGGGGGACTGATCAAGCTCACGCGTCGGGCTAGTAAAGCCCCATTCTCGAGTATTGATCAGATCAGGATCGAGGTTGGTTAGGCCGTTTTGTCCAA
Organism: Nicotiana undulata; assembly: GCA_005239495.1. Lineage (NCBI taxonomy): Eukaryota > Viridiplantae > Streptophyta > Magnoliopsida > Solanales > Solanaceae > Nicotiana > Nicotiana undulata. The sequence goes on from ML246626.1 coordinate 15,147, forward strand.
GTGAGGACCTCAGACTTCATCCCAGTTTATCGCATGTCGTTCCCCGAGAAATGGCATATATCACGTAAGTTTTGCTTACAAAATTTTATTTTATGCTTTTTTCATTTCTTCTTATTGGTGTGTGCAGTTGTTGCTTGGGTCCCGAATGCAGTCCCTCGACTGAAGGAATGGGTCAAGGGAATTGTGTTATAAAGGCCCTATTCTGAGCGCTCATGGCTCGAACTTTCAAAGGGCCGGTTGGAGGCCCTCTCTCACGGTGAGATTCCATTCTTGAGTAAGAAAATTGGGTTTCTCTCGTTAAGTTCTTACTTGTTTCATTCCCTTTTGCAAGTTTATCTAAGGACGTCACATTGAGGCCTTTATCCGGTGGCGAGAGCTTCCCCGTCGAGTCCCCTACTGCGCGACAGTCTGGAGAGAAAAAGCGAAAAAAGGCCCCAAAGTTTTCGAGCTCGGAGAAAAAGAAACCAAGGGAAGGTTGTTGCGCAAATCCAAAAAAAGAACGAGCGCTCGAGCACCATCTTCGGATTCACTCTATCGGTTGAGGGATGAATCCAAAGAATAACAAGAAGAACTAGCCTTCAATTTGGTGGCCCAAGTGTCGTCACGACTTGAATGAAAAGGGGCCTCCTTACCGGAGAGAAATATGGCTGATCTGCCTCAAGTTAGGGAGGCTGAAGCTTCTCGGGATGTGGGAAACGCCCCAAAGGAATCACATGGTGTGATCAACATCACTGAGTCTCCTTCGTTCACTAAGTCCATGTACCATAAGGCTCAGACGGTGAAGGAACGTCCAAACGAGGGGGCCCACAGAGTAGACGACCCCTTCCGCGACTTTTTGATGACGTGGATTCTGTCGCAACGGAGGATGTCACCGAGTTGGGTGACTTGGAGGTGCCGAAGAAGAGTCCGTCTTTGGGAACACATGGGCCTTCTTCATCTCGGAAAGTGGTCAACCAGTTCCCAGCTCCGAGTGTGGATCCCGACCGGAAGCGGTCGATCATCATCTCTGTTATGGAGGATGCTTGTGTCCTCATTGCCTTCGTAGGGGTGGCCAAATATGTTTGGTGTTTGGTGACCGACGAAGACTAAGCTAAGACGAACAAGGTAGACACACACTGCCTATTTAATGAAGCACAACAGGATCTATACCGGATAACTTCAAATATATCTTGATGACTACAATTCTTACTTAGACTAATTTGTAGATATTCCTAGCATTTTTCTTTGTGTCTGGAGGCTTCGGTGCTTCATCATGATACCTTTCTCCAATATCAGGACGATCTAAACCAGCTTGAGGCTGAGGTCCGAGGTCTTAGTGAGATGAGAGATACTTACAAACTTCTCATCTAGAAGCGTGAAGGGAAGGCTAAAATCCTCCGAAGGAGCATGCCTACTTGGTCGATCAGGTAAAAAGATTTGAGGTTAGTGACGATGATCTTGACTCGGTGACTAACGGTCGGAATCAGCATGTTCAACAAAAAATCGATCAGATCGACCAATTTCAAGCTGAGATGGATGTTGTCAATGCTGAGACTGACAAGTGGAGAGGGTGGATGGACCGCCTGGCCTAAAAAAAGGATACTTCTCGGGCACAGCTGGCTTCGGCTAAGGCCCAGCTTCGAGCAGCAAAGGAAAAGGCCGAGGTGTAGGTCAAAAAGGTGTAGGAGCTCCAGTCTCAGCAAAGTGTAGCCGTCTTTGATCGAGGAAATCTCGCCAAACAGCTGGAAATGGTCAAGTCGGTAGTCGTTGTGTTAAAGCCGATACTGAAAAGAAGGTGGCCCAATATAAGGCACATGCCTAGGTGTCCTAGGCCCAAATGAAAGATATCATCAAGCATGCGAAGCGGCAATCCCAAAAGGAGGTCCTCGAGAAGATTCATGCTCGGGGTTTCGACCTTTCAGCCAAAATCGAGAGTGGTAAGGGGCTCAAAGCCGAGGCCAAGAAATTGGCTTATACCGAGGATGAAGAAGGCTCTAAGGGTCCGAGCGGATCCGAGGGCAGAGGAGACTTCAAAGACTCGGGCGATGAGGCGGGCTACGATGAAGACCAGGCCGTTTAAGTGCCTTGTACATTTTTCTTTATTTTTTTGTATATTTGTAATTTTTTTATTTTTGTACTTTTTTATCAAGTCCGTTTGGCCTTTCTGAAGACTTTATGTCGACAACTTATGCGTTTTGTTTTCCTTTGCTTTATTATTTATATTTGCAAAGATAAAAATGCCTTAGCATGAACTAGTTAGGTCATGTTCGGAAGTTCGAACATGCATTGCCTTTGACATTATTTTGTCAAAGGCATCGTGGGGGTTCGGTATGACCAGAACTTTTCCCCAAAGTACTTTTAATTTTTTAGATTATAGTTTGCCGAGGGTAGCCTTTAGAACCAGTTTAGAAATCGTTCAAGGCCTTGTTTTTTATTACGGGTCACGAACGTCTCTGAGCCGTTTTAATATGGTCGTAGCCTTTTTAGTTTGGGTGCTTCCCAGCGGGCTTGTCACCTCGGGTTATCCGGCTTTCTTATGATAACAATCACTGAATGGGGATGGGCGTATATTTTAAGGTCCGGCGCTGCCTAGTAGGTCTTGTGCCCCCAGGTGCTCATAGCCCGAGTCGTTAGAGTATATGTTTAGGCGGCAGTCCCCAATTGGGAGTGATCATTTGAACCCGGATAAAGGCGTCCCTTGGGCTCAATACCTTTAGGGGATCAGATTTAGGAAATTCCTTAAGGGAAAAGAAAAAAGAGAAATTTTTAAGGGACAAGATATTTATCCGCAAGGTAGAGACTTCTTTTTATTATTGTGAATAATAGTTACACATATGTACAAGCTTTGTGCTAGGGCTCAAGAAATCTATGCGGGCACGGGTCATTTGAATGTTGGGCCGTTATAGTAGATCCTATCGATCGAGATGAGACCATTCAATCATAAAGTTTCTTTCCTTGCTAAAGTTGTTATCACAGGGTAATGCCCCCAATGTTCGGGGCCGATCGTAGAGAGGCCTCGAATACTGTTGTTGTGATCTTTGATAACGATTCGTAATTGGCCTTCAATTCTAAGTTTGCACGATTTACTGTTGCCTCGTTAAAATCCTTGACGAAAAACCCATTTAGGACCATACCGGTTCAAGGGAAAAAGAGTGCAACGCGTGCTTTCAGGCCTAAAGATTGTATCGTTCTTAGATGATTGCCTGCAAGTGTTAGTTTAGAATGAAAATAAATAAAAGGAATGAATAGGGTTGTACCTTAGCAGTAGTATCACTTTAAGTGAGCTATGTTCCAGTTGTTCGGTAGTTGCTCACCGTTCAGTGTTTCGAGTTTGTATGATCCTTTACCGGTGATCTCGATAATTTCATGAGGCCCTTCCCAGTTTAGTCCCAACTTCCCTTCGTTCGGGTTCCAGGTATTTAGTGTGACCTTCTTTAACACCAAGTCAACGATATTGAAATTATGAGGTTGGCCTTTTGATTGTAATATCTATCGATCTGCTATTTTTGGGTGACCAGCCAAACAAGGGCTGCTTCGTGCCTTTCATCTAGTAGATCTAGGCTCGTATTCATGGCCTCATCGTTTAATTCCTTGGTTGCATATTGGAACCTGAGACTTGGTTCTCCAGCTTCAACTTGTATTAGAGCTTCGGCGCAGTAAACCAGTGAGAACAGGGTGGTCCCAGTACTAGACTTTGAGGTCGTACGGTATGCCCGTAAGACTTCGGGAAAGATTTCCTTCCATATTCCCTTGGCGTCAGTTAATCCTTTTTTGAGGTTTTGGAGTACGGTTTTGTTGGTCGATTCTGCTTGTATGTTCTCACTTGGGTGATAGGGTGTTGATAGGATCCTTTACATCTTGTGGTCTTTGAGAAACTTTCTTACTTTGTTGCTGATGATTGTTTCCCGTTGTCGAAAACAATCTCAGCCGAGATTCCAAACTGACATATGATGTGGTCTCAAATGAAGTCGGTGACCTCCTTCTCCTTGACCTTCTCGTATGCCTGGGCTTACACCCAATTAGAAAAATAGTCAATCATAAAAAATATAAATTGAGCCATACCGGATGCCGATGAAAGGGGGCCAATGATGTCGATTCCCCACTTAATGAACGACCATGGTGACAGAGCTGAATTCAGCAGCTTCCCGGGTTGATGAATCATCAAACCATGTCTTTGATATTCATCACATTTTCATACGAACTCCTTCGCTTCCTTTTCCATATCAATCCAGTAGTAGCCGGCTCCGATTATCTTTCGAACCAATGATTCTACGCCTAAATGATTTCCACATGCGCCTTCGTGGATTTCCCTCAAAACGTACTCGGTATCCCCTTGTCCTAGACATATCACGAGTGGGCCATCGAATGTTCTTAAACAGGGTTCCGTTTTCGGACATACTAAACCGGACTGCCTTTGTACGCAGGGCTCTCAATTCTTTTGAATCCGAGGGAAATTTTCTGGTCTTTAGATATTCTATATACTTATTTCTCCTGTCCCAAGTTAGGCTCGTTGTGTTAATCTTGGCATGACCTTCTTCCACTACCGATATCATGAGTTGTACAACTGCGGCCGAGTTGAACTCGTCGTCCTTGAGCGACGATCCTAAGTTAGCAAACGCATTGGCCTCACCGTTTAGATCCCGAGGTACATGCTGCAAAGTTCACTCCTTGAACCGATGTAATGTTACCTACAACTTATCCAGGTACCTTTGCATTTATTCCTCTCTGACCTCGAACGACCCATTAACTTGGTTCACCACGAGGAGGGAGTTGCACTTAGCTTCGATCACCTCCGCCCCCAAGCTTTTGGCTAGTTCGAGACCTGCAATCATGGCCTCATATTCGGCCTCGTTGTTAGCCTATTTCCCAGTCCTAATTGATTGTCTAACTGCGTTGCATGTTGGTGGATTCAATATGATGCCAAGTCCAGACCCTTTTGCGCTCCAGGCGCCGTCCATAAAGAGGGTCCAGATCCCCGAAGAGGTCCCTAAGTTTATCAATAACTCTCTTTCGACCTCGGGTACTAGAGCCGGCGTAAATTCGGTCACTAAGTCTACCAAAATCTGAGATTTGATGGCGGTCTGAGGCCGATATTCAATATCGTACCCACTGATTTCCACGGCCCATTTGACCAACCGGCCCGAGATCTAGGGCTTATGAATAACATTCCTCAACGAGTAAGTAGTCACCAATGGCGGATCTATATTGATAGGTCTGGGTGCTTTAGCACCCATTATATTTGAAGTACTACGTTATTTATTTATATATAGAATTAATGATGAGCACCCATCTCCGAATTCGCCACTGGTAGTCACTGACACATAGCACGATATGTTTAGTAAGCTCGTGATATTTTTATGAGTTCTATCGCGAAAAATGGAAGTAGACTTGGATTCTTTTCCTCTAGATTTTTTCTGTTCATTTGTTTGTTCAATCACAATAGTCGTTAAAAGAGTAGACAGGATCACGCCTCACATTTAGATTATCATTATCATAAATGTTTAATAAACGGTCAATAGAGGGGTAAAAAAGGAAATATTATAAGAATGTAATTAATCAGGTTCAATGGATCAATATTCAGTATTTGCTTCTAGATATTCTTCTCATTAGTTTGTACCAACCTTTCAATTCTAGCGACCTCTCAATTTCTGTGTTGACAATCCATCGATTAATTGAGGCTTTGGTCAACCAGTAAAGAATTCTAATATTCTTTTTTAAGACTTTTCATCTTTCTTGTTAAGGGAAACCTTACAAATGAAAGGACATAATCATAATATATATCCTATCTAAAAGGTCATAAGAATTCTGTTGGAGTTGTTGGATAAGGATTGTATCATGTGCCTAAAATATTTTAAGTTAATTACACAAAAATATTATGCTCTCAATTATTTTTTCTTTTTTCTCCTTTAATTGGAAGGGGGGGGGGGCGTGTTTGTAATGTTAAAGCTAACTCTTCACAAGCCTAAAGTTGACATACACAAGAAGGAAACTACGACTCCCTTTGGGGACATCCATAATATATGCGTACACTTTACCAACCTAGCTGACCATCACAACATGTAGGTTAAGGTCAAAATCACATCTGATTAGATTAATTACTAATTTAGATCTTATGTCCAGCTCCGTTCTTTATTTATATGGTTACTTCATTTTCTCATCGCCATTATTATATATTTTCTCAAGCACTTTTGTTTAGCATTTCGATCCTTGAAACAATAGTTAAATATGCCATCAAAGCTAGAAATTCTGTGAAATAAAAGTAAACTTTAGTACATAATGTACTTTTTTTTTATATAAATGGCTATCATATTTATATATCCAAATCAAATTTAGCCAAGATAGATCGCAACGTGGAAATAAAACTTAACTGTAACTTTTGTAAATGCACGGAAAAATCCTTTTTATAGAGAGAACTACTTTGAACAATCTAAATTATTTTTCTCATATTATTATTATTATTATTATTATTATTATTATTATTATTATTATTATTATTATTATTATTATTATTATTATTATTATTATTATCTTATTATTATTATTATTATATTATCATTATATTATTATTATTATTAGTATTAGTACTGTTATTATTACTATTATTATTATATTATTATTATTACTATTACTATTACTATTACTATTATTATTATTATTATTTTTATCATTATTATTATTATTATTATTATTGTTATAATTCCAACCCTGTCGTGATGATGCCTATCGTAAAACTAGGCAAGTCTAAATCCAACATTTTCTCCATTATAGTGAAAACATCTTTTTAATTTAAGAGCGAAAAGTTTTAACATTAATAAAAAGCCCATTTAAACACAAAGTTTACCCAAAATGCAATACAACTGTATAATCGGGGCTGACGATGAACCCTGAGTTGACGGTGCATGAGACGAACTCTGAGCTGGTAGCGCACCGATTGATTTCTGGCCCTACTGATAACCATGAGACCCATGACCAGATGATGCACCCCGGTGCACTGGGCGAGCCGTCTGAGCATGCCTGAAAGGACGACCTCTATGGTGCTGGAACTGACCCCTATAAGGAGCACCACTAAATCCACCCTGCCCACGAGGCCTTTTGGCCTCCCTCTCGACCCGCTCCTGACTACGAACCATCTCTATCTGTCGTGCAATGTCGACAACCTCATCAAAAGTGTCACGACACACTCTCTCTCTGGTCATAAGGTGTCGCAGCTAAAAAGTGAGGCCATCTATAAACCTCCTGATCCACTCCCTGTCTGTGGGAACCAACCAGATAGCATGACGGGCCAACTTCGAGAATCGCATCTCATACTGCGTCACAGACATATCTCCCTGACGAAGCTGCTCAAACTGCCTGCACAGGTCCTCTCTACGGGACTGAGGCGCTAACTTCTATAGAAAGATAACGAAGAACTGATGTCAAGTAAGGGGTGTTGCGCCGACCGACCTACGCCTCTCGTAAGCCTACCACCAACTAAATGCATCCACAAAGAACTGGAACATAGTGAATGAGACTCCAATGGTCTCCCGAATGCATGTTGTACGGGGTATCCTCTAACACTAATCCAAGAAACCCTGTGAATCCTCACCCTATACACCACTGAAAGATGGAGGCTGGAGTCTCCTAAACCTCTGTTTTTGGCGATTTCCGGTCTGCAGTGGAAAATAGGCTATCGGGGTCGGAATGGAATTCCGACAGCTAGAACATGTTTGTAATGTCATTTTGGAATTGTCTGCAAAATTTTAGGTCAAACGGAGTTGATTTGGATAGTTTCGGCATCAATGGTGAATTTTAGAAATTGTCACGCAAGGACCGTTACCTTAGTTATGCCCGGAGTTCCGAGAGTTGAGTGGAGGGGGTCTGTAGAGCATGTGCCTAGCAGAGTGATTTCTTATTTAAAGGCTCATCGTATGGTTGAAAAAAGGTGTGAATCTTATCTTGCGTTTGTGAGGGATCTTAGTAGTGAGACCCCATCTGTTGATTCTTTCCCTGTAGTCTGTGACTTCCCGGATGTATTCCCTACAAACCTGCCAGGCATGCCACCTGACAGGGATATTGATTTTGGTATTGACCTGGTGCTAGATACTCATCCTATCTCTATTCCACCTTACCGTATGGCACCAGCAGAGTTGAAAAAATTAAAAGAGCAGCTTCAGGAACTCTTAGATAAGGGGTTCATTCGGCCTAGTGTATAGCCTTGGGGCACGTGGTGTCTAGTGAGGGTATTCAGATTGATCCGAAGAAGATTGAGGCGGTGCAGAGTTGGCCTAGACCGTCTTCAGCTACAGAAATTCGGAGTTTCCTTGGTCTGGCGGGTTACTACCGTCGCTTTGTGGAAGGATTTTCTTCTATTGCTTCACCTCTGACCAAATTGAAACAGAAGGGTGTTCTATTCAGATGGTCTGATGAATGTGAGAAGAGCTTTCAGAAGCTCAAGTCAGCATTGACCACAGCTCCGGTATTAGTATTGCCTATACTTGTTCGGGTTCTTACACGGTTTATTGTGATGCTTCTAGAGTTGGCTTGAGAGCGGTTTTGATGCAGGACAGTAGGGTGATTGCCTACGCGTCGAGACAGTTGAAGGTGCACGAGAAGAATTATCCAGTGCACGATCTTGAGTTAGCTGCTATTGTTCATGCCTTAAAGATTTGGCGGCACTATTTGTATGGGTACAGTGTGAGATTTACACTGATCATCGTAGCTTGCAGTATCTGCTAAGGCAGAAGGACTTGAATTTGCGACAGAGGAGATGGTTGGAGCTTCTCAAGGACTATGACTTGACTATTTTGTATCATCTGGGGAAGGCCAATTTGATGGCCGATGCCTTGAGTCGCAGAGCTGAGAGTTTGGGAAGTCTAGCTTATCTTTCAGCAGCAGAGCGACCTTTAGCCCTTGATGTTCAGTCTTTAGCAGGTCAGTTACTGAGGTTGGATTTGTCAGACCCTCCACGGGTGGTAGCTAGCATGGCTTCCCATTCTTCTTTATTTGATCAGATTAAGGCACGGCAGTACGATGACCTGCATTTATTAGTCCTTCAGGATAGAGTTCGTCGGGGTGATGCCGGAGATGTGAATACTGGTGATGTCGGAGTTATGAGGATGCAGGTTCATATATGTGTGCCCAATGTAGAGGGTATTCGAGAGATGATATTAGCGGAGGCTCACAGCTCGCGGTATTCTATCCATCCGGGTGCCGCGAAGATGTATCAGGATCTGAAGCAGCAGTATTGGTGGAGGCGAATGAAGAGAGATATTGTTGAGTATGTAGCACAGTGTCTCAACTGCCAGCAGGTCAAGTATGAGCACCAGAGACCAGGTGGTTTGCTTCAGAGGTTAGATATTCCAGAGTGGAAATGGGAGAGGATTACTATGGACTTTATAGTCGGGCTTCCATGGACTTCGAAGAGTTTTGACGCTATTTGGGTCATTGTGGATAGATTGACCAAGTCCGCGCATTTCATTCCTGTCAGTACTACCTATACTTCCGAGCGGTTAGCTGGTATTTACATTAAAGAGATTGTCCGGTTGCATGGAGTTCCGGTTTCTATTATTTCTGACAGAGGTACTCAGTTCACATCTCAGTTTTGGAGAGCTGTACAGAAAGGTATGGGTACCGATGTAGAGTTGAGCACTGCATTTCACCCTCAGACCGACGGGCAGTCGGAACGGACTATTCAGATATTGGAAGATATGTTACGGGCTTGTGTGATTGATTTTGGTGGTTCATGGGATCAGTTTCTGCCATTAGCGGAGTTTGCATATAATAACAGCTATCAGTCCAGTATTCAGATGGCCCCGTACGAGGCCTTATATGGTAGGAGGTGTAGATCTCCGGTTGGCTGGTTCGAGCCTGGTGAGGCTAAGTTGTTGGGCACGGATTTGATTCAGGATGCGTTGGAGAAGGTGAAGTTGATTCAGGAGAGACTTCGCACGGCGCAGTCTAGACAGAAGAGTTATGCGGACCTGAAGTTTCGGGATGTGTCATTTATGGAAGGTGAGAAGGTACTGCTAAAAGTATCACTCATGAAGGGTGTTATGAGGTTCGGAAAGAGAGGAAAGCTGAGTCCTCGGTTTATTGGTCCTTTCGAGGTGCTTCAAAAGGTTGGAGATGTGGCTTATAGACTTGCCTTGCCACCCAGCTTGTCGAGTGTTCATCCGGTGTTTCATGTGTCGATGCTCAGAAAATATGTTGGTGATCTGTCTCATGTTTTAGACTTCAGCACAGTTCATCTCGAGGGAGATATGTCATACGAGGTTGAGCCAGTAGCTATCTTAGCTCGTGATGTCAGAAAGTTGAGGTCTAAGGATATAGCGTCAGTGAAGGTGCAGTGGAGAGGTTAGCCAGTGGAGGAAGCTACTTGGGAGACCGAGCGGGAGATGCAGAGCAAGTATCCTCACTTGTTTGAGACTCCAGGTATGTTCCTAGACTCGTTCGAAGACGAACGTTTGTTTAAGAGGGGGAGAATGTAACGACCCGGTCTGTCGTTACGTAAAACCTGCATTATAATTGTTGTTATTGACCTGTTATAGATTGGTTATACTGTATTTGATGTATTAGAGTTGATAGGCTTGAAATCGAATGGTTGTAGTGAGAATTCAGTCACTTAGTCCTTAAGAATAACCTTAAAATGAGAAAAGTCAACTAAGAGTTGACTTATTGGTAAACGACCTCGGAATGCGAATTTTATGGTTCGAATAGCTTCGTTAGGTGATTTGGGACTTAGGAGTGTGTTCAGAATAATTTTGTGATGTCCGGTGTAGTATTAGGCTTGAATTGGCGAAAGTTAGTTTTTGGCGATTTTCGGTTGGCAGTGGAAAATAGGCTATTGGGGTCGGAATGGAATTCCGACAGCTAGAACATGTTCGTAATGTCATTTTGGACTTGTTTGCAAAATTTCAGGTCAAACGGAGTTGATTTGGATAGTTTCGGCATCATTGGTGAATTTTAGAAATTTCAAAGTTCTTAGGCTTGAATCCGATGTAATTTTTGTGTTTTGATGTTAGTTTTGGTGTTTCGAGGGTGCAACTAAGTTTGAATGATCATATGTGAGGTGTTGGTATATTTGGTTGGGGTCCCGAGGGGCTCGGGATTGATTTCAGATGGTTAACGGGAATTTTAGAAGTTGGAAATTGCAGCACAAAGTTGCTGGTGTGAAATCACTGAGATTTCCGCACCTGCAGATGTTTGATCGCAGGTGCGGGCTCGCAGGAGCGGGCAGGGGGTCGCAGGTGCGGAAGTGAGGGTCTCAGTAGAGGATCGCAGGTGCGGGAGTAGGATCGCACCTGCGAAGTCGCAGGTGCGGAAGTTAGCCTGCTTAAGGGAAGTCGCAGGTGCGGACCTGGGACCGCAGGTGCGGGTCCACAGGTACGCTTAAGTGGCCGCAGGTGCGGAACCACTGTTCAGGAAAATATAAAATAAACCCTCCGCGACTTAAACTTTATTTTTCACCATTATTTTATGGAAAGGAGCTTTTGGGGACGATTTTGAAGAGGGAAATCCTTGTTATTCATTGAGGTAAGTGTTCTAGTCATTAAAACTCGATTATGGATGATTATAGAACATAAAACCAGTGTAATTTTATGGAAAATCAGTAGAAAAATTGGGTTTTAGGGCTTGAGATTATGAGACCTTAAAGGGTTGATTTGAGGGGTCAAACGAACTCTGATTTTGGTGTTCTTTATATGTACGGACTCGTGAGAGAACGAAGAACACTTTTGTATAATAAATTTGAGTTTCGGGATGCGGGCCCCGGGGTCGGGTTTTGACCAATTTCGGATTTTTGAGCTAAATTTGATATCTTACGATTAGAATTCGTTCCTTAAGCATATATTGATGATAAAAATCTGAACTTGGTAGATTTGGAGCCTTCGGAGGTTGATTTGAGAGGCAAGTGCATTGTTGAATAATTCCGGGCTAGTTTTGAGTTAAGTAATGTCTTTAAATCACGTCCTAAGGGTACGAAACCCCGGACTATGCACCCTTTCACGGGTTTTGAAATGCAAAGGTTGAAACTTTGGAGATATAGTCCTTACTTAGGCGACTATTGAGTTGCGAAACGGCTTTTAAAGCTTATTTCCAATAGTACTATATATACTTGATATGATTTGGGCTGTAAGCCATGTTTGGGGCCTAATGCCGATCTGTTCACCCCTCGGGGGATGTTTTACTATTTTCCTCACTGGTATGTTATGATTTTTCACTCACTAATTTTTGTGAAATTGTTTTGACACTCAGAGTATTTTGATACTACTTCTTGAAAATGAAACACTATTTTTGGGTCGAGAACCCGGTATATTTATGGCCTGAAGGGCAAATTGAGAGTGTCTGACTGAGTGAGGCTGCTGGCCTATATTGTGAGGATGATGTGATATGAGTGAGGCTGCGGGCCTATATTGTGTGTGAATTATGCCATGTTGTGGCTTATTATTGCGCTTGGGCTGTAGGAGCCCCTCCGGAGTCTGTAACACACCCCCAGTGAGCGCCGGTACCGAATGAGTGATGCCCGCGGGGCTTATGAAGAGTGACTGTGAGGATGCCTGATGGGCAGAGTGATTGTGAGGATGCCTGATGGGCAGAGTGATTGTGAGGATGCCTGATGGGCAGAGTGATTGTGAGGATGCCTGATGGGCAGAGTGATTGTGAGGATGCCTGATGGGCAGAGTGATTGTGAGGATGCCTGATGGGCAATGGTTACGATAAATGATTTTGGCCCGAGGGGCAGTTTTATGAAAGATTTTACTGAGTTTTCAAACTATGATTTACTTCGTTTTCAAACTGGTTTTTACTGAGAACTTACAGAGATATACTAATACTGTACTTGTTTTCAAGGATTTCTCGAAACTGATTTCGAACTTATTATTTGATGAATACTACATGGTGACTTGGTGTTTTACTGGTTTTGTGAATTGGTGTATCAGTACCGTGTGCTTTATATTTCTCAGACTGTGATTTATTTTCATTACTAATGAGTTGGCGTACTCATAAAGACTCATTATGCCTCTGTGCACAGATCCAGGTACTAGCTCGAAGCTGTAGCTGACACAGGTTCGATAGCAGCATTTTACGGGATTTCGAGGTAGCTGTCCAGCGTCCACAACTTCTCCATTTCCCTTCCTTATTTAGCTTTAGTATTGTATTCAGAGACACATATTATAGTTTTAGAATAGTTAGATTTATTTCCATAGATGCTCATGACTATTGACTCCAGTTCTTGGGAGGTTTGTCAGACTATTATTGGGACGTTAAGACTTAACTATATTACTTGATGCTATGGTTTCATGCTTGTTATTAAATTGTGAACTCTTATAATTGAACAAAAGCGTAGTAATGTGATGGTTGGCTAGCCTAGTTCCCTGATAGGCGCCATCACGACCTGTTAGGATTTGGGGTCGTGACATCTCCCAACCCCCATGAACCCCCCTAAAGCATCTCTGGTTCTGTAACTGTGTTCTAATTAACAGTCCCGAATCAATGTCTTACTACCTGCACCAAGTGCAAAGGACTTCTGTCTGTCATGTGTTTACCATACATGCTCTATTTGTCCCCAATCCCCAATTACCCATGTGTGAAGTTTGGTTCTTTGAATGTTGTTGAACCTATTTGGCCCTGTGTTTGTTGTTTGATTACCCCAATTCTTGTCAAACGTTGTTTACTAAAAAACTCACTTATTTACAAAACTATTTCAACTAAGTCTCTTACAACACTGTTTTCCTACTAAAACCTTTTTCAAAACTATGTCAAGCACTCTGACTCTACTCTTAGGTCCTTAAGTTCTGCCCCTCCAATGTGTGACTGCTTAGGGATCCCTATGAGATCCCTCTGAACTCTTATACGTTGGAGTTGGCTCTTCCACACTGCACTTACTCAGTGATGGCTGTGAAATCTGGGTTTGATCACTGCCCGGGATCCATTGAGGTCCTTAGGGAACTCTGACACACCCGGATATGAGAAAGGCTATAAAACATTTGGGCATGTGAGGTTCTAGAAATCTGGGCCTGTTTTCAGGCTCCCTATAGTGTAACTTCTTATTTTCCTTTATCTATTTATGTAATTCATTAAAATACTGGTCTGTAATAATTATTGTAATGAATATTGGGGTTGGCTAGTGAAAAGGGGAGGGTAGCTATATATTATAAATGTCAATGGGTAGATATCATGCTCTTAGTTTTACTGCTTCAGCATCTCATGTGACACTTATATATGTTTGTGATTATCACTTATAAATACTGCTCCTGGGTTAATAAACAACATCGAAATAGGGCTGTTAATAATAAATCATGCATGTATAAATTCCATCCTCTGTATTACACACCATGTTCTTAGGTTTACTGTTTTAGCATCTCAGTTGACATTTATATACGTTTATCATTTAGAAATCATGTTCTTAGGATAACTAATGTAAACAACTGTTACATAGATCCTGCTTAACAACTTGATAAAGCATTTAGAGATCATGTTTTTAGTAATCATGTCTTAAGCAGTCTGCATCTCTATGTTCACATTTGATCCTCCTGTTTTAAATAAACTGGTAATAACCCTTGTATTTGGTAACACTTAGAACAACATATTTTAGGTATAACAACGTCTAAACTATTTTAATAACGCTGGTGATTATTGTGCATTATCCTACACCTAGGCAAGCCTTAGGTATTCAACCCTTTATAAAACTGGAAAACTGCTTCTTCCGTGTTTACTGCTTAATGGCTAATAGGCTTAAAAATTAGTAGGCAAATTGTTTAGGGCCCCCGCTTCTGAGTTTATAAAACAAAGTTGCATATCTTCTGTGTTCTGATACTCACTTAGACATCATGCCTTAGGATCTTGTCTAATAAAATTCCTTTGTGTGTGTTTGAGTCGTGTTGTTTATGTGCATCATCTGTAGAGGTAAATCTGATCCTCTTAACTGCCTTTTCTTGCTCTTATTTGTTAAAGTCCTACATGTTCTTGCATGTCGCTTAGAATTTTATCCTTTTAAAAACCTTAGGGGTTATGTATAGAACTGCCTGTATTAGAGGTCCTAAAATCCTCCAGGACCATTAAGAAGGGACGGGTAACAGCACGCATATAGATCGTTAAATAAAACTCGCTTAATAACCGCTAAGGGGTGGGGTAAGGGGTAGATATGGATATGATGACCGGTGCGTTAATGCCACATGTAGCCCCTTTCTGAGGAGTGATTACCGTGCATTGTACTGATGTGATCCTGTAGGATAAATAACCTAGGACTCCCCTATCTCTTACACATATGTGTTTAGATTGTAAATCTTCTAAAAACCTTATACATGTGCTTAGACATTAAATCTTTTAAACTTTAGCACATATGTGTGCTTAGACTGCGAACCTTTTTCAAACCTTTATTTGTTTACATATATGCCTTAATTTCCTACTTGTTTTAAATTCACAAAGCTTGTTTGGCCGGGAACCACAGTTGTGGACTTTGAGGGGTGCCTAACACCTTCCCCTTGAAGTCATTTCAAGCCCTTACCCAATCTATGGTTATCCAGCCTATGTTATGAATGACCCATATTAGGTGCCCTAACGCACCTTAATTCATTATATGACAACTCTTCAACTCCTTATATACCCCTTTACCAAAAGGAAACGAGTTGTCCCAATAATGTCAAAAATCCTAATTGATCCGAAAGGAGAGCAAAAAGGGGGGCGTGACAGCATGGCTACTCTGCTAGGGATTCTAGGCTTTTGCCATTTCAAACTGCTTTGTGAACTTGTCTTTACTTTGTTAATACCCGCACCCTTTCCCTTTCCCCTTATGTGCAATTTAATTTTTTATTTCTTTCAAGTATTTATTCTTTTCCAATATCAAAACTGACATGTTTCCTTGTTTCCTTTTGTAACAATTTTAAATTATAATTGTCGTATTTACCGCTTTCATAACGTGCAAATACATGACAACATGATTTTACTGCTTATTTATTATTGAATAATCATGCTCAACATCATATTCCACTCGTGCCTATACAAATCCTAGAGCAACTCTTGATGAGTGGTTGCGCTCTTCCTATTTTATATCACCCCTAAATTCGGAAAGGCTTATTTGCGGTAAAGCCAATCAATCAGCGGTGCACTTGAGGGTTCCGTGCCTTCCCCCTTGAGTTGTCCGCTCAAGGGTACAAGTCTAAAACCCTGTAGAAACCTTACTCTGTTAAACTGTGCATGCATCATGGTCAAACCTAGCCGGGTAAATGTGTCATCCGCACAACACCCCTTTAAGACAGCCTTATCCAAAGGTCCATCGGGTTTTCCATAATCCTAACGAACGCAATCATGTTCTGTGCATTTATTTGGAGAACTAAATGCATGTATGCTAATCATAAGTGTATAAATAGTCGAGTCTGGCGTGGGTAAGGGCCTAACCATTTTTGTCTTGCAAAAATATGAGGCCCGAGGTCCCCAGATTCGGTATGGTCAGTAATATCCTTCCAATGCTCCGGAACTGGTGAGAGGATCTTCACTCCAGTGACAAAAAACATGTCCAGAAACACTTGGGCAATTTACTGTCTGTCCAAGAAATCCAACCTAATAACATGCTAATTGAAGCCTCCACCTTATTCTGGGATAGCGAAAGAGTGGTATTCCGCTTTGGGAATATTGAGATGACACCGTTTCTAGAAGAGATAGGAGGACTAGCCGGGTTAGTCTGGGAAACCCCTGGATTGTTGGTACCCGAGAACCGCACAGGAAAGGATTTTCTAAAAATGATGGGTTTAAAGAAGAATACTGAGTTAGAGTATTTGAAACAGTCATACATACGCTTCGAGTACTTGTACGAAAGGTACAGTCACAACAAATCATACCGTACCTACCATGACGAATTTGCCATTACATCTTTGGGGCATATCCACCGTAGGGTATTTGTATTCATTGCATGTTTTTTGGGGCTTATAGTATTTCCAACAAAGAAAGAAAGGATTCACACCAGGTTGGTTATGGTAACCAAGGCTTTGATGGAGGGTATTAACGGGCAAGCCTTCAGCATTATCCCTATGATCATATCTGACATTTACCGAGCCTTGGAACATTGTCAGAGAAGAGCTAAGCATTTCGAAGGTTGCAATCTGTTACTACAATTGTGGCTCTTAGAACATTTCCAAAAGGGCCAGTACCGTCAAGAATTTCCGCGAAGGGCATGGAACGATCACATTGCTTTCCATCACCCCAAGAGGATTACATATATTCCCAACAGATTCGCTTAGCCAGAGACTGCCAAGGAGTGGGTAGAATTATTTGATAACCTAACTGAGGAGCAAGTACAGTGGATGTTCGAGTGGTTTCAAACGGACGAATTCATCATCAGGTACAGGGACGCACAAATCCTAGTGTTGATCGGGTTGAGAGGTATATATCCTTACGTTCCTCTCCGGGTCATGAGACAACCAGGCAGGAAGCAAGTTTTGCCGAGGGTTGACAAGATGAGCTATTTTCGAGCTGACTTCCAGGATGATGATGTTCCCTACAAGTTCCAAGCCCAACACATATGGCACTGCAAGATCATAATGGAGAAAAACATAATTGAACCAGACAGATACCACGCAGGATGTGCACCTTTCTACTCGGGGTGGTTAGAAGACGACTTGGATGGGTTAGTCAGGCCAGGGATCAGCCGAGGCCACAGAATCATAGACGAGAGTGTCGAGGCTCAAGTCAAGTACAATCGGCTTCGCAAAAGGATCCCCGAGTTTGAGAACGAGCACCGTGACATACATGAAACCAACAAAAGGTTGATCAAAGAATGGAAAGACATTGCCATCCGTTCCAACAGGAAGCTGGAATACTTGGAGCGAGGCATAGTAGAACTAGAAAGTAAAATCATCAAGATGGTCGAAGATTGTCAAAAAGCATAGGGAAATGAAGGAGGACATCTGTCCAGAGCGTACTTGATGCTGGGACTGCGTGAGCTAGGGAACTTGTTCGATGGGATCAAAGATGCCGAATCTGGGGAAGGTCCTTCTGGGACCAAGTAGGATAGGTTTTCCTTTTTGCTTTAATCAATGTAATAAGGCTAATGGCCATTAGTGACTTTATTTCTTGCTTATTATTTTTAGTGTCGTTTTGGATTCGTCTATTTATATTAATTAAATGAGGGGTATCTAAGTTCTGCAAATCAACTTGTTGCTAGGACTACCTCGGGCACAACGAGGCTCCAAAATTAGGACACGCTTTTATATTCCTGCACTATGTGTTTAAATACTGCAATATTTTCTCATGATCCTCACTGACTTAGCTACCTTTTGTTTTTGTTTTTGTTTTCTTTGATTATTCCCCTCCCCAAAGGTTGCTTCGTGCATTCTGGCATCATCATCATACTATACAAGATCCAGGTGCCCTCCGCCTTCTCCTCCTCCTAGTCCACCTAAAGGAAAAATCAAAGGCAAAGAAAACACAGTGACAGCTGAACGAACAGAAGCTTCTGACAGTCAAGGTACTCAGGTCCAGAACGACACTATGTCGCAACTTGAGCAAAGGTTGTTGAAGCTCCATGGGGAGCTTGAGCATGTACGGATTTTGGAAAATTTATCCTTCTCACTCGGTGTCCCAGATGTCAACCACCCAAGCACCCAAATTCCCATACCTCCTCAGAGTACCCCAAACAAACAGAATCCTCCCACAACTCATCACCATACAACTCCACCAAAAAATCCAACTATTCCACCACAATACAACGCTTTCCACACTCCGAGAAATACCCCGCTGATCGTCCCTGAACCATAAAACTCCACAAATTACCACCTCTATACCCAGGCGCCAGGCCATCATAACAACCCAATCTACGTGGAGACTCTACCTCACTCCACCCAACCCATTTCATACACACTTAAATCATGTGAGAAGGATATGCTTATCAAGAATCTGGCCAAAGAACTCAAAAAGATGACTTAGCGAGTTCAAGGTGTTGAAGGGTTGAACTATGAATATCTCTACATACAGCCCGATGTTGAACTACCAGAAGGTTACAAGCCTCCTACGTTCGAGATGTTCGACGGTACAGGTGATACTAGGGTCCATCTGAGGACCTATTGTGATAAGTTGGAGTGGGAAGAGATGAAAAGATTCGTATGAAGCTATTTATGAGGAGCCTCTCAGGGGATGCTCTGTCTTGGTACATCATCCAAGACCCTAAGAAGTGGTCCAATTGGGTGAACATGGAATCAGACTTCATGGACCGGTTCAGGTTCAATACGGAGAATGCTCCAAACTTTCCGTAAGTATGCTACTCATTGGAGATCTGAAGCAGCTAAGGTCAAGCCTGCCCTAGACGAAGAACAGATGGACAAATTCTTTGTCCAGGCACAAGACCTACCGTATTATGAGCGGTTGATGGTGATTGAGAACCATAAATTCTCTGACATCATCAAGTTAGGTGAGAGAATTGAAGAAGGGATTGAAAGCGGAATGGTCGCCAATTTTGAAGCATTATAAGCTACGAACAAGGCATTGCAATCTGGCGGCATATCCAAAAAGAAAGATGCAGGAACGATAATGGTTGCACAAGGACCCAAATCCCCGTTGGTATACCAAACGTCTCCACTCATATACCAAACACCCCCACCAACATATCAGTCAGCACCTCCACCAACATATCAGTCATCTCCACCACCTAACTATCAGCCTACTTCTCCCATATATACCCAACCAGCCCCTATTTATCATGCATACAACTCTAAACCATCTCACTTCCAGCCACCCCCTGCTCGCGAAACTTTTCCAAGTCCTTGACCCAATTTTGACCGCAGGACGCCCAAGCAATATACTGCCATCTCTAAGCCTATTTACCAGCTGTACGAAAGATTAAACACTGCTGGTTATGTCACTCATATCCCTACTGTAACCCCTGAGAATCCCTCTCAATGGGTCAATCCAAATAAAATATGTGCATACCATTCCGTCATGAAGGGGCATACAATTGATTAATGTCGCTCACTGAAAGATAAGATTTAGTCTTTGATTGATAATAAGATCATGAAAGGAAAGCAAGATACTCCAAATATCCACAAATATCACCTCCTAGACCATAGGGGTGGAGGCAGCAACATGATAGAGATAGAGGAGGATTGGGACCCAGAGGAGTCGATTGGGTTGATCATAGAAGGTGATGACCCAAAGAAGCCAGTAGTCACTCTTAATCCTATCATAGTCCAGATTCAGCCATCCGGAGATGTTGAGGTAACTACGTCATTCCCATTCAAGTTTGAAGCGGCACCACCCGCAGATGCACCTGTGTCGTTTGAGGTCAAAGTAATGCCACCTTCTAAGGCACATATTCCATTTGAAGTGAAAGTAGTTGCACCAATCACAGTGACAGTGTCAGCTTCGCCTCACTTCAACACTAATGTTGTACCTTGGGATTATGTGGCGGAGGCAAGAAGGAAAGGTAAAGTCAAGAAGAAGCTACAACCGCACAAGGAATGACAAGGACCGACAGGGTCTATACACCTGAACACTTGGCAGAGTCTAGCAAGTTGGCTTCCAATAGACCACCCATCATTGAGACAGGCTTAGATAATCTTTGAAGGAAGGTGCAGGCCAAATAATACGCAGTCATCGATCAGCTAAACAAAACTCCAGCCCAGATATCCATCATGTCGTTGCTACAGAACTCAGAAACACACAGGAATGCTTTGATGAAAGTGTAGAACGAAGCATATATTCCAAATAACATCACCTGCGGGGAAATGGCCAACATGGTAGGGCAAGTGCTGGAAAGTCACAAGATCACCTTTCACGAGGGAAAACTGCTGCCTGAAGGATTAAGTCACAACAAAGCACTGCACATCATTATGCAATGTGAGGACTACTTCATTACTAGAATTCTAATCGATGGAGGATCCAGCCTCAATATCTGTCTATTGACGACACTCAAGAAATTGGGCAAAGGTTTGTAAGATATAAGGGAAGGGTCCATGAATGTAAAAGCTTTCGACGGTTCTCAGAGGTCTACCATCGGGAAAATCAGTCTTTATCATCAAATGGGACCCACATGGTTCGAGGTTGAATTTCAGGTGATAGACATATCGGCGTCCTACAAAATGTTATTGGGACGGCCATAGATACATGTCGCCGGGGCCGTGGCATCAACATTACATCAGGCAGTGAAGTTTAAATGGAACCACCAGGAAGTAATCATCCATGAAGATGGAAGCAAACCTATCTATAGTCTCCAGACCATCCCGGTGGTTGAGGGTAGAAGAAGGCTGGGTGGAGAGACCTACCACCACATCGAGCGTATTAACGCAATAGAAAATGACAAGTGGTGGGATAGTAAGATCGAAAACATACAAAATTGGAGTGGGTACGAGCCTGGCAAAGGACTCGCCAAGAATCTTCAAGGAATCTCCAAGCCCATACAGCTCAAGCGCCATGGCACCACTTTTGGTCTGGGATACAAATACACATGGCAAGAGTACAAGGACTGGTCGCCACCATGTCGTGGTCCTTATTATCCATTGGAACAGCCTATACCACATTTGGAACAGACCTTCCAGCAAGACGACATTATATGGGGTCATAGGAAGAAGAAGAATTGGCAGCCTTGGAGAATCTATTCCTAGAAGGTGATGATATAGACTGTTGCGTCATTGTTGAGGATGAGGAGGAGGAAGGCCCTTCCATCCAAGTCATTAGCAAAGGATCATTCCTTAAGAACTGGATTGTCAGAACATCCAGGTCCCCACGAGTCCCAGGGTAGCAAGGCTGAACAAGCATTGTCTATTTTCATCTGCTAATGATTTCCTTTTCGCATTTCCATTTTGCAATAAGATCTTCAATGTTCCAAAACATTCGTTTAAATTATCAAAAGATCTTTTATGTTTTAATCAATATTTATTATTATTATTCACTCTCATTACTTCTATATAGCATTACTATTTCCTATCTTGATGAACCAATGACCGTGACATTCAACGAGGAAACGCAACAAAAGGACAGTGATCCAGAAGAAGAGGATGATATCATACCTGATGAAATTGTCAGAGAAGTTCAGGATTTCGAATACAGACCTAAGTCCAACCTGGACGAGACTGAGGTAGTCAAACTAGGAGATTCAGAGACTGTCAAAGAAACTCGCATCAGCATCCATTTGTCGCCGTCAGAGAAAGGGAAATGCACAGAATTCATGAAAGAGTATGAAAAAATATTTGCATGGTCGTACAACGACATGACTGGTCTAAGTACATCCATTGTGGCTCACAAATTGCCAACCAATCCAACGTGCCCACCAGTAAAGCAGAAGCTCAGAAAGTTCAAGCCTGACATGAGTTTGAGAGGAAGTTACCAAGCAAATCAACGCCAAGGTTCTCAGGGTGGTTGAATATCCAACATGGTTAGCCAACACCGTGCCAGTACCTAAGAAGGATGGAAAGGTTAGGGTTTCTGTCGACTACCAGTATCTCAACCGGGCCAGTCCAAAGGATGATTTCCCTATTCCAAACATACACATCCTGATTGACAATTGTGCCAAGCATGAACTTCAGTCGTTCGTGGATTGCTTTGCCGGTTACCACTAGATTTGGATGGACGAGGATGATGCTGAGAAGATGGCTTTCATTACGTCGTGGGGAGTATACTGCTATAAGATGATACCATTCGGCCTAAAGAATGTTGGGGCCACTTACATGAGAGCTATGACCACCATCTTCCACGACATGATACATAAAGAGATCGAGGTATATGTGGACGACGTCATCATCAAGTCCAAGAAAGACATCGACCACATAACAGATCTGAGGAAGTTTTTCAACAGGTTGCGGAAATACAACCTGAAACTAAACCCCACAAAGTGTGCATTCAGGGTTTCTGCTGGAAATTTTCTTGGGTTCATCGTCAGCCGTCAAGGAATAGAATTGGATCCATCAAAGGTCAAAGCCATCCAAGAGTTACCACCACCAAGAAACAAGAAGGATGTGATGAGTTTCCTGGGACGCCTTAATTACATAAGCCGGTTCATAGCCCAGTCCACGGTCATATGTGAACCAATATTCAACATGCTGAAGAAAGATGTTGCAACTAAATGGACCGAGGAATGTCAAAATCCCTTCGACATAATCAAGGAGTACTTGTCAACACTGCCAGTCTTGGTACCGCCAGAACCAGGTAGACCCTTGCTACTCTACCTCGCAGTATTAGATGGAGCTTTTGGCTACGTTCTGGGGCAGCACGACGAGACAGGGAAAAAAGAGCAGGCTATATATTATTTGAGTGAGAAGTTCACTCCTTACGAGGCACGGTATTCTCTGCTGGAACGTACCTGGGTAGCCCAGTAGCTGAGGCATTATTTTTGTGCCTATACAATATATCTCATATCAAGGATGGATCCCTTGAAATATATATTTCAGAAACCCATGCCCACTTGAAAGTTGGCCAAGTGGCAAATCCTGCTGAGTGAATTCGACATTGTCAATGTGACTCAGAAAGCAGTCAAGAGACAAGCATTGGAAAACCATCTTGTTGAGAACCCGGTGGATGGAGAATACGAACCCCTGAAAACGTATTTTCCCGATGAAGAAGTGTCATTCATAGGAGAAGACATCACAGAATCCTATGACGGTTGGAGAATGTTCTTCGATGGAGCGGCAAATTTCAAAGGAGTCGGCATAGGAGACGTCCTGGTTTCATAAACTGGTCAACATTACCCAGTATCTGCCAAACTCAGATTCCCCTGCACCAAAAATATGGTAGAGCATGAAGCCTGCATCTTAGGGCTCAACATGGCCATTGACATGAATATCCAGGAGCTGCTGGTAATTGGTGACTCAGATTTGTTGATACACCAAGTACAAGGAGAATGGGCTACTAATAATTCCAAGATATTGACATATCTGCACCATGTGCATGAATTGCGAAAGAGGTTCACAAATATAGAATTTCGGCACGTTCCCAGAATTCAGAACGAGTTCGCCGATGCATTGGCCACTCTATCATCCATGATACAACATCCAATTAAGAACTTCATTGACCCTATTCCAATGAGGATCCACAGCCAGTCGGCCTATTGTGCCCATGCTGAAGAAGAAGCAGACGGAAAACCATGGTACCATGATATCAAGGAATATTTGTCAAAGGGAGAGTATCCAGAGCATGCAAATCATACTCAGAAATGCACACTTCGGAGATTTTCCAACAATTTCTTTCACATCGGAGGAACCCTATATAGGAGAACTCCCGACTTAGGATTATTGATATGTGTCGATATAAAGGAAGCCTCCAGTCTACTTGAAGAGATACATGTTGGGACCTGCTGCCCGCATATGAATGGTTTTGTCTTGGCCAAGAAGATACTCAAAGCCGATTACTTCTGGATGACCATAGAAGCGGACTGCATCCAGCACGTCCAGAAATGCTATCGATGTCAGGCACATGAAGATATGATAAAAGTACACCCAAACGAGCTCAATGCAACAAGCTCACCTAGGCCATTTGCCGCTTGGGGAATGGACGTCATTGGACAGATTGAGCCTACAGCCTCAAATGGACAAAGGTTCATCTTGGTAGCAATTGATTATTTCACTAAATGGGTCGAAGAAGCATCTTAAAAAGTAGTGACTAAGAAAGTCGTGGCAGACTTTGTCCGCGACCGTATTGTTTGCCGGTTTGGATTTCCAAAATCAATCATCACCGATAACGGCTCCAATCTAAAGAGTTATTTGATGAAAGCCATGTGCGAGACTTTCAAAATCAAGCACAAGAATTCCACAGCCTATAGACCTCAGATGAATGTAGCTATAGAAGCCGCCAACATAAACATCAAGAAGATATTGAGGAAGCTAATAGAGAAACACAAACAATGGCACAAGAAGTTATCATTTGCCTTACTGGATACCGCACCACAATCCGTACATCAACTGGCGCAACTCCTTACTTGCTGGTTTATGGTACGGAAGTTGTAATTCCTGCTGAAGTAGAGATTCCTTCCTTAAGAATCATACAAGAAGTTGAGCTCAGCAATGTAGAGTGGGTAAAGAGCCATTATGAGAAATTAGCCCTCATAGACAAAAAAAGGATGAATGCAATATGTCAGGGTCAACTTTATGATAATAGAATGACCATATCCTTCAACAAAAGAGTCAAGCCAAGACAGTTCACACCGGGGAAGCTGGTGTTAAATACGATCTTTCCACATAAAGATGAAGCCAAAGGGAAATTCTCTCCCAATTGGCAAGGTCCGTACATGGTTTACCGAGTGTTGACGGGAGGAGCTCTTATACTTGCACAAATGGACGGAGAAGTATGGCCAAAGCCAATCAATTCAGATGCAGTCAAGCGCTACTTTGTGTAATTATTTATGCTATTCCTTAAATGATGTAAATTGAACTACGCCTGACCTGATTCCCGTTTAAGATGGGATACGTAGGCAGCCCTTTCAGTCACAATTCAATAAAAATCTCATTTCCCCCGCAATTGGAAACTTGGGCAGAATTTTGAGGATGACCCCCAAAATTCCAAAGCAAGTTCAGCCGATCGCAACATGCGCAACAGTCAGAGTCATCAACCATCTAACTGGGGCAGAATTTTGAGGAGGACCCTCAATATTTCGTAGCATGAGAGGTTGCAATGTCTTGAACCGTGTCACGGTCGTCGATTCATCTAAAATTCTCAAAATATATTTTTTATACTATGTCTTTACAAAATCACGCATGTTTGTTTTCAAAATATAGCTCTGTTTAGCAAATGCTACCCCGATGATATAAACAGGATCATCAGACTAAGCAGAACAAGGCAAGCAAAGCTAGCGGGGATACGAACCAACCTCCCCATCTACAGAACTCATGATTTTTCTTTGGATGCAGGAACAAAGAATGAACATGCTGAGAAGTCACAAAATTTCAACATAGTTGCAAATGTAAAAGTTTACTATCCGCACAAAGAACGAACATGCTCAAAGTGACAATTCTCGAAACCATCACACTTGACTACATTTTCTATTAGCACAAAGGATAACATGCTCCGCAGACATAATTCTTGCAAAAATCACAATACTGCAATCTACGACCAGCTAAGAAATCTTACTATCATCTGCTATTTACTCTTTTGCATAAGGCTAATCTCTGCCTTCATTCTGCATAAGGTTAACTGCTGCCTTCCTACCTGCATGAGCCTAATCTCTACCTTCTCTTTCATAAGGCTAATATCTGCCTTCCCTTGCATAAGGCTAATCTCTGCCTTCATTCTGCGTAAGGATAACTGCTGCCTTCCTACTTGCATGAGGCTAATCTCTGCCTTCTCTTGCATAAGGCTAATATCTGCCTTCCCACTACATAAGGCTAAATATCTTCCTTCTTCTGCATAAGGCTAAGATCTTCCTTCATCTTGCATGGGACTAAGCTTTGTCCTGCATTCTGCATGAGGTTAAGTTCTGCCTCCATCGGCATAAGGCTAATCTCTGCCTGCCACATCTTGTATGAGGCTAAGCTCTGCCTCCATCTGCATAAGGCTAATCTCCGCCTTCCCTTGCATAAGGCTAATCTTTGCCTTCATTAGCACGAGACTAAGCTCTGTTTCCATATTTGCATGAGGCTAAATCCTGCCTCCAATTTACTTTTCACCGAGACTAAGCGTTGTTTCTCAAGCATTATTTACTTCACTTCTCTTTCGGGCTAAGCTCTGCCCTTCAATTCGCAAGACTAAGCTCTGTCTTGTCAGCATTATATTATTGCACCTCATGGGCTGAAATATCGCTAACGTTTCCAAAGGCGTCATAGTCTAACAGCATCATCCTCATAGCCGGAAGACACCATGTCATAGCCTGAGGTTCTCTCTCAATTTTCATATCATTATTCAAAGGCGTCAGAGTTCGGAGGCACCATCCTCATTGCCCGAGAACATCATTTCATGGCTTGCGAAACTCTCATCAAACAATCCATGGCCCAAGACATCATGGTCTGAAGACGTCATCCATAACCGTCCAAAGACAATTTTCATAGTCCAATTGGAACCTGCATCATGTTTAAATTTATGCACGACATATGCTTGTAGCATTTTTATTTGCAGGTGACCCGGTGAGCAACGGCTATCCCAGCAAGAGCGATCCCGCTCCAGTTCTCCCGACCATATCCAAACCCGATATCCCGCAAACTGTTCATTCACTCACCCCTAGATGTTGCGTCCGTTCTTGCAATGACTTCACCGGTATATCTCGCCGATGAATTCGGAACTACATACGGCCTGATTCATGTAAAACCGGGGATATGTAGGCAACTCAGAATCCAGGGTACGGCCTAAATCTCTCAAACCGTTTCGCTCGGTCAAAATTGGCCATCATGTCTTTACCCGACAACTCTTTCATCCTTTCCGGGTAAAGAGGGGCAGCTGCTGATACCCAATTTTTACCAAAAAATATTTTTAATTGCATATATATCTTCAAAATCATGCATTAATAGCAATTGGTATTTTTCCACAATTTTCATATATTTTATTAATTTATCCATCATTTTACTTCCAATAAATAATTACAAAATTGCACCACAAATGATTTCGAAAGAATTTCTTGATTTTATTTATTGTTTATGGTCCTATTAAAATCAAATTATTTCATAATTAGCCAAATTGGCACCTTTTGGCTATAATTGCAATAACTTTGTAATTATAGCCCAATCATATAATTTGATACTATTTTTTACAAGAAATTAGTCATTTGTATTTTTATTTTAATATTAAATAATCATTTTTAACTATTTGTTTGTGCATGAAATTCATTTTTATAATTATTAGCGATTTTATAATTATTTTAATTAATTTGAATTGGGTATTTAACAAATAGACTAATTTTATTTCAATTCTAGCGTAAATCAAACTAGACCCAAACCTGATTAAATCAGCCCAATACCCCCAAGGCCCAATCCGCTATCCTACCCGACCCAAGTTCCATTTAATCTAGACCATTGATTAATTTTAATCAACAGGCCGGATCCGTTCTTATAATAATTAACCTAAAAGACTACCCCCCCCCCCAAACCCTCATTCTCTCATTCTATCATTTTCCCTCCGCCGTCTCATTCTCTCATTCTATCTCAAGCTCTCTGCCTAACCATGGCTCCTACTCGTCGGCCGTTGGCTCAGCGATAACAATGGTGGTTCCACCACCACCCCTAGCCTCCATGGCTCCATCACATGCCGGATCCTTGCTACCCTAAGGTCCTCAAGGGGACCAGAGGTTGTTCAACTCACACCCATGGTCTTTTCATGCCGTTATCAGGCCACCCTTGGCCGTCCGAGTAAGACCTTTCTATTTTCCGGCTAGATCCATGGCTTCTAAGCCGGAATCTCTCTATCCCTATGTTATCTCCCTCTGAAACCCTAAATCATCTCTTGACTCTTCAGATTTGTAACAGATCTGAGTATATTTTAAGTTATTATATTGTTTTCCCAAAGGATCTTCTGAATTTTTAAAACGTCTCTTCATCTTCAAAACTAGGGTTTCTTAACCCCTTTTCAAAATGACTTTTCCTCTGATTTTCAGTATTATTCTATGATTTTTTCTATGTTTAAACGCTTTATTTAAGCTTTTCCCTTTTACCTGATTAACTGTGTTAAAAACCTAAGTATTTTGGTCTTAATCCTGGGTTCTGAGAACTGTCCTTGCTTATTTGTTCATTTAATTTGTTTGCATGTCTGTTATTCATGAATACGCTCTGCGTTTGATTTTACCCTATTATGTTCATTAGGGTTTCTGATTTTTGTTTCTTCCGCTTATATTATGTTTATTCTGTTAATTCCTCTAATCAGTAATATTTTTTTAGTTGAATCCCTGATTCTATGTGATTTTTACTTTACTATGCTTATTAGGGTTTCTGATTTTACTGCTTATTGCCTATGATGTGTTTATCTCGCTTATTCTCAGAAGTTTGTGTTAATTCCCCTAATCAGTACTATGGTTTTGTTGTTCAACATGTAATTAACCCCTTCACATTGTTGCTTCATATAATTATGCTAGCCATTTCTTACCTATTTAGGGTCAGCATGCTCTTGTGAACCGGTAACTTGACTTTACTCTGTTTAATGCTTGTATACTGTAGCCTAGTTCTAGTATGCACCTATCGGGCTATTGTCCCAAGTTGTCTTAATGTTATGCTCAATTATGTTTAGTATAAAATCATGTACTCTACTATCTCCCAACCCCCATGAACCCCCTAAAGCATCTCTGATTCTGTAATTGTGTTCTAATTAACACTCCTGAATCATGTCTTACTACCTGCACCAAGTGCAAAGGACTTCTGTCTGTCATATGTTTACCATACATGCTCTATTTGTCCCCAATCCCCAATTACCCTTGTATAAAGTTTGGTTCTTTGAATGTTGTTGAACCTATTTTGGCCCTGTGTTTGTTGTTTGATTAACCCAATTCTCATCAAAAGTTGTTTACTAAACAACTCTCTTATTTACAAAACTATTTCAACTAAGTCTCTTTCAAAAAAATTCCTACTAAAACCTTTTCCAAACCTATGTCAAGCACTCTCACTCTACTCTTAGGTCCTTAAGTTCTGCCCCTCTAATGCGTGACTGCTTAGGGATCCCTATGAGATCCCTCTGAACTCTGATGCATTGGAGATGGATCTTCCACACTGCACTTACTCAGTTATGGTTGTGAAATCTGGGTCTGAGCACTGCCTGGGATCCCTTGAGGTCCTTAGGGAACTCTGACACACCCGGATATGAGAAAGGCTATGAAACATTTGGGCATCTGAGATTCTGGAAATATGGGCCTGTTTTCAAGCACCCTGTAGTGTAACTTCTTATTTTCCTTTATCTATTTATGTAATTCATTCAAATACTGGTTTGTAATAATTATTGGAACGAATATTGGGGTTGGCTAGTGAAAAGGGGAGGATAGCTATATATTATAAATGTCAGTGGGTAGATATCATGCTCTTAGTTTTACTGCTTCATCATCTCATGTGACACTTATATATGTTTGTGATTATCACTTAGAAATACTGCTCCTAGGTTAAAACACAATATCGACATAGAGTTGTTACTCATAAATCATGCTTGTATAAATTCCATCCCTTTCGTTAGACACCATGTTCTTAGGTTTACTATTTTATCATCTCAATTGACATTTATATACATTTGTCATTTAGAAATCCTATTCTTAGGATAACTAATGTAAACAGTCGTTACATAGATCCTGCTTAACAACTCGGTAATGCATTAAGAGATCATGTTTTTAGGAGTCATGTCTTAAGCAGTCTGCATCTCTATGTGCATAGTAGCATGCTCTAAGGTCTCATTTAAAACGTCTAGTTAAGTTACTGATGCATGAAAAACACATAAGACAGTCTCACATATGATCCTCCTATTTTAAATAAACTGGTAATAACCCCTGTATTTTGTAACACTTAGAACAACATGCTTTAGGTATAACAACGTCTAAACTGTTTTAATAACTCTGGTGATTATTGTGCATTATCCTACGCCTAGGCAAGCCTTAGGTATTCAGCCCTTTATAAAACTGGAAATCTACTTCTTCTGTGTTTACTGCTTAATGGCTAACAGGCTTAAAAATCAGTAGGCAAACTGAATAGGGACCCCGCTTATGAGTTTATAAAACAAGTTGCATATCTTCTGTGTTCTAATACTCACTTAGACATCATGCCTTAGGATCTTGTCTAATAAAATGCCTTTGTGTGTGTTTGAGTCATGATGTTTATGTGCATTACCTGTGGAGGTAAATCTGAGCCTGTTAACTGCCTTTTCTTGCTCTTATTGGTTAAAGTCCTACATGTTCTTGCATGTCGCTTAGAATTTTATCCTTTTAAAAACCTTAGGGGTTATGTCTAGAACTGCTTGTATTAAAGGTCCTAAAATCCTCCAGGACCATTAAGAAGGGATGGGTAACAGCATGCATAGAGATCGTTAAATAAAACTCGCTTAATAACCTCTAAGGGGTGAGGTAAAGGGTAGATATGGATATAATGACCCGTGCGCTAATGCCACGTGTAGACCATTTCTGAGGAGTGATTACCGAGCATTGTACTGATATGATCTTATAGGATAAATAACCTAGGACTCCCCTATCCCTTACACATGTGTGTTTAGATTGTAAATCTTCTAAAAACCTTATACATGTTCTTAGACCTTAAATCTTTTAAACTTTATCACATATGTGTGCTTACACTGCAAACCTTTTTCAAACCTTTATTTGTTTAAGTATATGCCTTAATTTCCTACTTGTTTAAAATTCACAAAACTTGTTTGGCCTGGAACCACAGTTGTGGACTTTTAGGGGCGCCTAACACCTTCCCGTTGAAGTAATATCAATCCCTTATCCAATCTCTGGTTATCCAACCTATGTTATAATTGACCCATAGTAGGTGCCCTAACGCACCTAAATTCGTTAGGTGGCGAATCTTCAACTCCTTACATACCCATTTTTCAAAAGGAAATGAGTTGTCCCAATAATGTCAAAAACCCCAATTGATTCGAAAGGAGAGGAAAAAGGGGGGGCGACACGAATGTATGTTTAAGTAGGGGAGAATGTAATGACCCGGTTAGTCGTTCCGGGAGTTTTAGCCCATTTCCCATATTCCTGCTTCATTATGTTTTGTTCAGTTATTTCATGTTGTGTTAAGGTGGTTGGCTAGGGTTCGGAGTGGTTGTGGAGAGAAATGATACAGTTATTCTCTTAAGTCGGTTTAATAGTTGGAAAGGTCAACCGGAAGTTGACTTATAGGTTAATGATCTCGGAATGTGGTTTTTATAGTTCGAATAGCTTCATTAGATGATTTGGGACTTATGAGTGCGTTCGGAATGTTGTTCGGAGGTCTGTAGTAGAATTAGGCTTGAATTGGCAAAAATGGATTTTTGGCGATTTTTGGTCGGAAGTGGAAAATTAGCTATCGGGGTCGGAATGGAATTCCGGAAGTTGGAACAGGTTTGTAGCGTCATTTGGGATGTGTGTACAAATTTTCAGGTCATTCGAACGTGGATTGGTTGGTTTCGGCATCGTTGGCGAATTTTAGAAGTTTAGGAATTCTTAGGCTTGAATTTCGAGTTAATTTGGTGTTTTTATGTTGTTTTGGGTAATTCAAAGGCTCGACTAAGTTTTGATGATGTTATGGGATGTGTAGGCATGTTTGGTCATGGTTCCGGGGGCCTCAGGTGTGTTTCGGATGCCCAACGGTACATTTGTTGGCTTGAGAAGTTAGCAGATTTTGCTGGTTTTCTATTGCAGAAGAAATGTTCTTCGCGATCGTATAAAGGGGACTACGATTGTGTAGGTTTGTTTAGAGCATAGGCGAGTTATGTTATGCAATCGCAGAGACTGGAACCCGATCGCGTGCTTGTGTGCTGGTGTGCTTCGCGAACTGTCTGGGGGTTAGTTGAAATTGTTCTATGTGATCACATGTGTGGGGATGCGATCGCGTAGGTTGATGAAGCAGTGTTTCACGTAGAGGTAGCGAGTTGTGAGGGGGTTAGTTGAAATTGTTCTATGTGATCACATGTGTGGGGATGCGATCGCGTAGGTTGATGAAGCAGTGTTTCACGTAGAGGTAGCGAGTTGTGAGGGGGTTAGTTGAAATTGTTCTATGTGATCACATGTGTGGGGATGCGATCGCGTAGGTTGATGAAGCAGTGTTTCGCGACCATGTGGGTGTTTACGCGATCGCGTTAGGCTAATTAAGGGGCGGACCTTTTTGTGCTTCGCGATCGCGAGGCAAATTCTGCGATCGCGATGAAGGAAATCTGGGCAGCACTATTATCCAAAATCGAGGGTTTGAACCCATTTTTCATATTTTGAGCTAGAGACCACAGGATTGGGCGATGTTTTAAGGGACTTTCAGAGAATTGATCGGGGTAAGTGTTTCTCACTTGGTTTTGGTTAAACTCCATGATTATGCCTTTAATTTCATCATTTAACTTGTGATTTGAGGTGCAAAATTGGGTGAAAAATGAGGGAAAATTGGAGAGTTCATTTTGGGGATTTGAATGGCCATTTGATGTCGGATTTCGATGAATTTGATATGGGTAGACTCGTGAGTGAATAAGTATTTCAGTTTTGTGATTTTTATCTAATTCTGCGACGTGGGCCTAGGGGACCTGGTTTGGCCAATTTGGGATTTTTTATTAAATTTGATAATTTTCGCGTGGGTTTTATTCTTTTATCATATATTGATGATATGGTACTTATTTTGGTTAGATTCAGAGCAATTGGAAGCCGAGTGAAGAGGCAAAGGCGTCGCGGGTTAGGATTGTGGCCGGTTCGAGGTATGTAACGATTGTAAATCTAGACCTGAGGGTATGAAACTCAGGTATCTTGTATTGCTTTGATAACTGAGGTGACGCACATACTAGGTGACGGGCGAGTGGGCGTGCACCCATAGGGATTGTGACTTGGTCCGTCACGAAGTGACTATTAAGCCGCGTATTTCACTTGAAATCATATGATAGTCTATATCTTAGAGAGTGATACTATATTTTGGATTGTATGCCATGTTTGGGGCCTTGTGCCGACCTGTTTGGACCCAAAGGGGTATTTTTACTACTGTCCTCACATTGTTTTGATAGAAAATATATTCTTAATCATGATTTATACATGTTCACCGTTTATTCCTGTTTATCACTCTGTTTCTAAATAATGAAAGATTTTTTGGGCTGAGTCCACGTGAATTTTACTGAGTTGCCCGAGTGGCTTGTGAGAGTGATGACTGAGTGAGGCCGAGAGCCGGGTTGTGAGGATAGTGATGGATCGGGCTGCACGCCGCAGCGTTATATATATATATATATATATATATATATATATATATATGGATAAGGGTTGCACGCGACAGCGAGGTATATTGGATCGGGTTGCACGCCGCAGGGATATAGAGCTTGGGTTGTAGGAGCCCCTCCGGAGTCTGTACACCCCCAGTGAGCGCAGTCGACTATTTATGGACCGGGTTTCACGCCGCAGCAGTTATTGTATCGTACTTGTTGAGCGAGAGTGCTGAGTGTGAGCATTGACTGATGAGAGTTGAGTCACGAGTAACTGAGAGGCTTTATTATGAGTGATATTGTGCCCGAGGGGCTTATTTTTATGAAACTACTATTTTTACTCTTCTTTATAATGAGCCTCTAATGATAATGATGAACAAATGTTTTATATGAGATTTTAAACGGAAAACGGAGTTTTTACGAAATATTCGGAATGTGGATTCCGGACTTGAGTTAATTATTTCCATTGTTGCTTGTTATATGGATTTATAATGATTTTAAATGCTCGTCACTGCACTCAAGTCTTTAGTTATAATTGTTACTTACTGAGTTGGCGTACTCACGTTACTCCCTACACCTTGTGTGAAAATTCAGGTGTCGGGATTGACCGATAGGGTATTTACTCTCTTTTGAGCAATGTTCGGAGATCGTGAGGTAGTTGCTCGGTGTCCGCAGCCTGCCCTTTTCTCCTTCCTATTCTATCATTTTTATTTTACTCCCCATACTCGTTTGTAGTAAGTAAATAGTATCAGATTTGTATTACCTCATAGATGCTCAAGACGGATGACTCCAAATGTTGGGGTTGCGTTTAGATGTTAGACCACTTTTATTGTTTTGAAATGCTAAAAAACGGGAATTATTATGAAATATCGGATAGTTTTTGTATTAAATGGAAAATACCTTATGTTATAATCAGTAAATTGGCTAGCCTAGTAATACGATAGGTGCCATCACGGCCAGTCCAGATTTGGGGTCGTGACACAAATAATGCCAAAGGAAAATAACCCAATCGATAAAGGTTGAATCTTTCTTCAAAAGGCCAAAGTCAACAAAAAATTCAACCCTGGACACGCACCTTTGAACCAGACAAAACTTGCTAAATCCAAAAACCCATTCAATTACGAATCCATCAATACTAATTTCACTCATTTCCGACTTCGAATCGATGTTCAAAACTCAAAAACTCACTTCAGGAAAGTTTAGATAAAAACCCTTTGTTTCTCTTTTGAAATCATCAATCAAATGCAAAAAATAAAGATGGAATCCTGGAATATAATCAAAATCGAGTTGAAAATACTTACCCCATTCCATGTGGTGAAAATCGCCTCCAAGATCATCCAAATCCAATCTACATAGCTCAAAATATGATAAAAAGAACCAGAACCTCGATATATAGTGAGTCTGCCCAGGTAAGCCCCACCTCCGACCAAAAACATCGCTTTTGCGAATCTGCATGTGCGGCCCTAACCTTCGATTCTGCGAAAAAATGACAGATCCTAGACCTCTCGCACTAGTGGAACAAACTCCACTTCTGCGACATTGCAGGTGCGAGCAAAAGATCCGCATCTGCGCTTTCGCAGATGCGAAGAAACATCCGCATTTGCGGACTCCTACTCCCAGCTTCACTTTCTGCTTTTGTGCCTCAAATACAATTTCTGTGGCGCCACACCTGCACCAAAGACTCTGCAGTGTGGTCACATCAGGTCCTTACCAACCCAGCTTAGCCAAAATGATCCAAAACAATCCAAACATTGTCCAAAATTCATCTGAGCCTCTCGGGACCCCATCTAAATACACCACCAAGCCACATAACATAACACAGACTACTCAAGTCTTCAAATCACACATAACACTATCAAAACCATGAATCTCACCTCAAATCAAACTTAATGAACTTTTAAACTTTCAACTTCCAAAACTCGTGCCGAACAATATCGAATCAACTTGGAATGACCTCAAATTTTGCACTAAGTCCCAAATGACATAGAGGAGCTATTCCAATTCCCGAATCAGAATCCGAACCCGATATCATCAAAGTCAACTCCCAGGCAAACTTATTTACATTCCAAATCTTTAAATTACCAACTTTTACAAAATAGTGTTGAAGCCTTCTAGAAACATCCAAATGAAAATCAGGGAATACGCCCAAGTACAAAATCACCATTCGGACCTAACGGAACCATCAAAACTGCGGTCTGGGTTTAAATACATAAAATTCAAACTTGGTCAACTCTTCAAACTTAAAGCTCCTAGTTGAGAATCATTCTTCCTAATCAATCCCGAATCACCTGAAAACCAAAACCGACGATTTACACAAGTCATAATACATCTTATGAAGCTAATTAAGACTTCAAATGGAATGCAAATGCTCAAAAAGACTGGTTTGATTGTTACATTCTCCTCCACTTAAACATAAGTTCGTCCTCGAACGTGACAAGAATCAATCCAAAGCGATCAAATCACTGTGTAAACTCACTTAGAACATACTCGGTGGTGATTCCACGTCACCCCAATCCATATAAGTCTGTCAACTCAACATAATCGAAGATTCTTCCTTCAACCTTAGTCCATAAACCTTGGAACCCAATTTCAAACATCTGGAATTCCTTACAAGACCTAAATCCCTCATATACATGTTGTATAAGTATGAAAAAGTTGTATCAAGCCATAACCATAACCCAAGATATAATCACATGATATTCCACATAACTCGATACTCATAGCAATAATTTCTAATCACAATAGCTGCTAAAAATAAACACAGTACCGGTAATGTACCTCACATCAATAAAACATCATTCAAAACGTTCATACACTGCTGATGATGAAAGAAACACGTAGAAACTCATAACCTCTTATCACATCAACAAGTCATGGAGCCCTCTCTCGTGTTACAAAAACCAAAGCCAAATTTTGAGTCGACTCCTGATATTATTTTTCCAAACATACTGTAATCAAATCTGATAGCATCGATTCTAGGTCCAATGACCTCTCATCAAACACAACTATTCTACATACATGCCATACAAATACAACGTAAATCCACAAACCATGCAATTCGTGTACCAATAAGAAACAATTCAAATGTACTCAAACAGGGAAAATGACTCAAATGAGGGAACTGTGCCGCAAGATCAACAAGTATCACCACAAACGTAATGCCATGAACCCATTACACATAGTATAATTGTGACACACGAATCTATCACAAAGGATCACATCCCAACATAACCCAGCTGAAATGTGTGATCCCTTCCAAACACCAATCCATATGACATACCTCGAGCCACAATGCTCAAAATCAACACACATACGCAGGCCAAAAAAGACTACACGAAGTGCACGACCATAACCATGGAGAAACGGATAGCAAAATATACCACCAACATGAAAGACCATAACCAAGGCGCAATCAGCCATTCAACACCCCAATAACCATCTCCCTCGAATTTCGCTACAAGACCCAAATAGAACTGCATCATGTGTGCATATAATCAACAAATCAACACCCCTTGTAGCATAGAAGAGTAACAAATAGAACATCTCATAGCACGAACAAGCTCAAATCGAACCAAATGACACACCCCTTATCACTACAGTCCTACGTCAACAAATCTGACCCGATGTATAATACACATCCTCATTGGGCCTACCAATGGGCCCCAAATCAACTCCACTCATCCCCAAATAGAAAAATAGCCCTCTAAAAGTCCACAATAACCTAACCATAACATGTAGTACCATTTGGCTAACTTTTTCCACATTTGCACAGTTCGCAACCCTGAAAGAATCTACTTCTAAGAACTCTTACTCTCCAAATCCATAGAACACATGAATCACCATGGTCGATCCCAACTCCGCCACTCGAATGGACAACACATATGTCATACACAATCATCCCATGAGAAATACATCTATAGTTCCCCCGCTCCACATTGAAAAATACGAACATCATCTATCGCTCAACCAGGCGGGTAGCGCAATACTAATAAAGCATTCAAAGTCAGAACATAGTGCGACTTCTGAAATGTGCACCCTTCTCAAGCACTACCAAGTAGTAATAGCATTAATCTAAACATCGAAATCGTCCATGACGTCCAAAATTCATGACCTTCCCTCCAAATCTGAATTGCCACCTTGTACATGTAGATCTGAATCCCATAGCGCACACCGCATCTATTATGCCATCATAGGAAAAGCAACAGAATCGCATTATCAACTCTGAGGCAGAAGTAGAATACATACCCAGTCAGTTAGAAACCTTCCACTTGATCCCATCCAAGAGAGAATTACAACATGCAACATACCCCTTACACCTGTAGATAATATCCATATCAAATTGTGGTAGAAGTCATCGAGAACACTTCGAAACCCTTTAGAACTTAATCCCTCTAACTCAACCAGCCACGCAGGTCTCCAAACCCAAGAGTATTTTCACAAAACACTTGTAAAGACTTACCACATCATAAGTACCCAAATATCATATCATATCATATCTATTACCGTGCCGATCCAACCTACTACTAAGTTGTCTTATTTCTTCGAGTTCCTTTGGAATTTCCCTCAAGTTGACACTCCTCCATGCCAGAAAATCATGATCCTTACCAAAATCTCAACACAAGAGATTCTCGCATAAAACCACACCGCTTTACGGCCCATAAGCCGTCTTATTCCCTCTTAAACACCCTAAAAGTTCCACAACCGAGACATTAACTCCAAAAAGACCTTCTGCGAATTTAAATTGTTCCTTATACCTTTATGATACTGAAATGTAGGATCCATAGTGATACAGAAATCTCGAAAGTCCCGGCGCCATCCAACGCAAATCTCATATATTAGCCATATACAAATCCGACAAATTCTCAATAGCCACATATAAATCTTGAATCCATTAGAACCTTCTTGAGAGTCATCCACCTTGCTCAATCTCAATTGCACCGCTCAAATGGGATGAACGACTTGTGCCTCATTAGAACAATCACCCAAAGAAATAATCCACATCCCTTAGAAATCGAGTGAATCCATTTTCTTAGTACATTACATCCATCACGAACAACAAGCCTAAACCATTCCAAGACCTTCGTACATCCATAAGGTGAAATGCTTCATGTATCCAGAAATTTCCTCGCTTAAGTCATCCTCAAAACCAACCTATGCAAGTTGTAACTGACCAATAAGTATGCATACGATCGAAACAAATACAACACTTAATCATGCAATCACATTGTCGATAGCAGACTCCTCTAATTGGCTCATAGTCATAGTTAAAAACATCCAATACCTTACAATACCCATAATTTAGTACTACCATAATCCCACGCCAAGGTTCAACTAAATCCTTCATAAGTTTATGCAACCCAAACCATAAACGCTTCAAATCATCAGCAAAGCTCGATTCATCATCGTGACAATCAAGTAAACTTTCTTGAGCGATACAAACTCAAATCGCAACACATATAACCTACTAGTAGAAAGAAACTCTCCACACAATATCATAAGGATCACACATCCGTGGATTACCCCGCATGTGATAACCCGCCTGCTTAGCCTCAAACCGACATCTCTTTATACGTTTCCATATCCACAACTACTACGCAATCACTTAATCTTCCTGAGTATGAACTCATCAATAAAACATGAGAATTTATTTTGTTCCACAAATAAACAACATGAAAGATCCCTCAACACGATCATAACTCGAGATTGTGCAACACAACAAGACAAAAATCAAGCATCCAATAGTTCTTTTCTAACGTCCAAGCAACCCAATCATCACATTAAGCCATCTAAACACATCCCACAGTCACAACACAATCATCATATAGCTATCCGACCACTCACTGAGCCATCAATCCCGCTCCTAGGGGCACAACCGGACAAGTCAAAAGCACATAGTTTCGCAACTAAAACCACCAAGTCTAAGCTGCAGTAAAAATCCAGCCTTAAAGACCTATAGACTTTCCCAACTCCAAACATAGAAACACATCTTGCATCTTATCCATGGAATCTAGTTGTCGATGCACAACTGATATTGAGCGCTCACATACACATACGATTGAGTGAAAGGAATTTAAAGATATACACTTCAAGCTGAATCAATACCGCACAATGAGGAAGAAAGATGGTAAGTTTATCCTAGATGCCCTATAGCCTCTCGAAGATAGATATGGACGTCATCATACCGATCTCTAAGACTCTAATAGAATTTTGCTCATGATTCGTAGAGCCTATGAACCTAGAGCTCTGATACCAACTGGTCACAACCCAAAAGACCAACTAGTCGTGATGGCACCTAACCCAACCTGTTAGGTAAGACAATTAACAGTAATCTAATTCAAATGAGATTTACTAAAAATAAATGATGAATTAACTGAAATTTTGAAATAAATACATTATCTGTTCGAAATATACATAAAACGAATTATAAATCTAAAGCTACCAAGAATAAGAGGCAGCTATAACCGAACCGGAATATAGGTACATCTTCAATGCCATCTTTCGCTATACACAACAACATCAGCTCCAAAATCTGAACGCAAGGTATATAAGTGTTTTATGGGTACAACCAACCCCATATACTCAATAAGTAACAAACATAACCTTAGGTTTAAAGCAGTGACGAGCTAAGAAAAATGGTCAGAGTCCAACACCAATAACTAAGAACAACTCATAACATTATAAAAATGGTATAAGTAATAACTCAAAGATATTATGCTCAGCTCGTTCATAGTTACGGAAAATAGGCATGTTATTCAGATATAACAATAAAACCCAAATCGTTTACCGAAATCACCAAAAGACAAGTATATCAGAAAAGTGTGATTTTTCCCAATCTTTCAACAACATATTGGATATTTCATGATCAGAAAGCATGAGGAAAGTACCTTTATATGCCTACATGTCAATCTCCATATCAAGTCATGAATGTCACAATATCGTATAGCATGAGGAAAATGCATTGGTATGCCTAGGCGCCAAGTATGCATGTCAAATGAATGATTTTACGGTGATAATCCCAGATACTCACACTCCCACAGTACACAATATGCCTATCTCAAAATCTCACTCATCACACAGAATCACTCAATATTGTACGGTACCTGCGCTCACTACTGGTATGTCAGACTCTGGAGGGGCGGATCTGTCATGCCCTAAACTCGGAGAGCATGACCGGTGCTCAACCGAGTGAACCCAGCCGAGCAAGCCTATTAGATTTCCTTTTACCCAAACTCATCCATGAATAAAGAGGAGATGTACTCTGTTAATTAAACATTGAAAGGATTTTATAAACAACACCTGTTTCATTACCATTAGCTGCTTCATTTATAATTTCCAAAATATTACAAGTTTATAAATATAATGAAAAACATGTTTTCCAAATAGCAGCACTTCTAGTTCAATTCCCAACATCAAACACCACCCACAACCTGTCTACGGAGCCTCTAAGTTCAAAAGAAGAGTAGTATGGAAGTGCCGGCAACAAGGCCTCGGCTATACCTCAAAACACAATGTACAACATCATTGACATCATGCCCGGAATAGAGTAGGGCGCACCAAAACCCGCTGAATAGAGTGTGACTGCTAACGAAAACCAAAGTTGTCTGCTTGATAGGGCTTGAGCGAAATCAAACAATTTGAAGTTTCATCTTGTGGTAGGGTTTCGGATTATGGGTAATTTAAGTGAGAAAATGGGGAAGGAACCAGCGATATTCGCAGATTTATGAGGCAAATGGGGTGATTTGAGGTTGATTTGTTGACCATGCACATATTTGTGCAAGGTTTTTAGATCGATGGGGTTCGGCAAGATGAGAGAGTAGAGAGCAAAAGGGGAAAGGCGGTGGCTGGTCAAGGGGAAAATGAATTAGGGTTAGTGGGTATTGGGGGTCAGTCTCTAGGGTGAAGGGTGAGAGATGGAACGGGAATCGTTGGATCTTTTGATCAACAACTCCGATTATTCGGAGAATAAAACTTAGAAAAAAGTTTTAATGAAAATAAATGGTGGCCGTATTCTTGCAATTCAACGGTTGAGATAAAATCAGGAAGGGGTTTTAAAATAAGGAGAAAACGAAGATTAATTGTGAACCGTTGATGAATTGCATCAACGGCCCATATGTGTTGTGCATGTTCTTCAGTGTGGGAGATGGGCTACGTGGCACCATTTGGTTGGCTCAGATAAGAGTTCATGAATTTTCAACATAGACTAGGTCAGGTCTTTAGACTGGGTCAAATGGAGAATTGGACCAATTGGGTAGGCTGATTTTGATTTAAAAAGATGACCAATTTTATATTTAAGTGTGCAATGGAAACTATATCTATTTAGTCTTTAACCATTTAAAACTAATTTAAATTAAACTTAATTAATTCTAAATTATGTGATAGAAAGTAAAATCATCAAATACCCCACTGAATATTGTAATTAACTAATTATCTATTAGATACTTCATTTTCTAAATTGGAAAACTATTTTCGTAGTAATTTTGATAATAAACGAGTCAATTAAAAACCAAAGGTCAATTTGTTTAATTAATTGTAAAACTCACGTTTCAAAATATAGAAGTTATTTTAATTATTTCAAAATAGAAAAGGTATTATAGCTTTTATAAACATTTAACACCAAATTATTAATTTAACACTATTAATTACCTATTTTTGTTATATTTGTATAAAAATAAGTACTATTGATTAGAAAATATTTTCAGCATATTTGTTGCAAATCATTAAGTAAAAATAATTTAATTTTAAAAGGGAGGGTCAAAATTGATCATCAACAGGTCTCAGCAACAGTTAATGGAGGCTTACTCTGATTAGCTGATCACGGACTTGAGATATAGATGCATGGCATCCACAACAATGAAGTCCCCTTCCCTATCTAGCTCTACTATTTATTTTTGTTTCAAACAGTTGTACTTTCATTCAGACTTCGGTTATAGCGCTGTTAGAATGTTCATATACTTGCCTAGCAAGTGAACGCTAGGCGTCATCACGGCCCCGAGGAAGGGATTTCGGGTCGTGACAACACCAAACAAGGTAGAAGGTGTATAGCTAATAATAAGAATAAGGTCGAAGTCATGATGTAACAATAGTAAACAAGGTAGAAGATATAGA
The DNA here is from genome assembly GCA_005239495.1 of Nicotiana undulata. Taxonomy (NCBI): domain Eukaryota; kingdom Viridiplantae; phylum Streptophyta; class Magnoliopsida; order Solanales; family Solanaceae; genus Nicotiana; species Nicotiana undulata. The sequence goes on from ML246626.1 coordinate 57,933, forward strand.
TGTAGCAACACAAGCAGAGTAGAACGTAAGGTAGGAGGCATGTAGATGACAGTAGTAAACATGATAGGAGGCATAGATATAATAATAACAACAAAGCAGAAGACATGTATTTGATAACAACAGAATAAGATAGAAAGCATATGTGTAACAATACAGCAAAGAAAATTCAGAGTTGTATCAACAATCAAACAAGGTAGAGGTATATACGTGTATGTATGGAAAGGTAAAACACAATATAATTCAAGTCTCTCGTCTTCGCATGCACAGAAACACCATTTGTGCCATGAACTCTCATCCTCACTTGCACGAAAATACCCTTCATGCAATTATCATATCACTCTTCCTTACTAAGCATGGAAACATCTTTCGTGCAATAATAAAAATGTCTATGAGCACGAAAAAACCCTTCATGCATACATCATTCTTCCTCACTAGAACAGAAATACCCTACGTGCAATTCACTCATCCTCACCAAGCATATATATAATATAAGACAGCACCAAACATAGTAGTAAGACTAAATCATGATCCTTAGCATGAATATTAAAACTCAAGTATCACAAAATTAACGGATATAGATATATGTTCATGATATAAAATATAACCTCAACTAAATTGAATATACTAAAAATCTCAAGAATATTCCATCTCGTTCAATTAGGATATTATAAAATAAAACACGATTCTTGCATGGATAATTGTGCTCATGTTATCATAGAAATCAAGCGAATCATAAGTCAAGAAGAACACGAAAACCCATAAAGATTAAAGTAACCTAGAATCTACCTGGAGCATGAACAACCCCAGCACATGAATATACGCTTGTCACCTCGCATATACATCAACGTCACATGTAGTAGATAATATCATGCATTAGGAAAAAATTAATCAATCAAATTTAGGCAAGACACTTACTTAATCAGGCTAGTCTTCAATCTCAAATCGCGCCAAAACCTCATTTTATCCCACTAATCACGCAAATTCAAGAAAAACATCATCCAAGAAAGTCAATCAATGTTACAGGAAGCGATCCCAATCAATAAAGTGTTGGTCTTTGAAAAATTCTCAAAAAGTCAAAAAGTCAACTCGGGGCCGCGTGCCCGAAATATGAAACCAATACCAAATCCCGATGAACCATAATTTGTTGAGTCCAAATATATACTTAGATTCCAAAATCGATTTCAAATCAGTACTCAAATCCTCAAAATACACTCTCCCAAAGTAAAGACAAAACCCCCAAATTTCATCTTAAACTTCTATGTTTGGGGTGTTAATAATTCATGTAGATTCTTGAGATAATACCAAAAAATGAGTAGAAATCACTTAACCCTTAAACTTGTATGAAAATCTCCAAGCAAAATCATCTCTCTCCAAGTTAAGGGTTCAAACTATGAGAGAATGAGTCAAAATCCTTATATACATAACTTATAAGTCTTCCCAGAACTACTATTCGCGGTCGCGATCCACTGCTCCGCGATATCTTCCATGCAATCGTGGAGACCTTCGCGATCGCGAAGCTCACCAGGCCTCAACATTACAGGAGCGTGTCCTACACATCATGAACATGAAGAATCACTTCCCTTAGTTCATACCCTTCAACACGAATGTGGTCCTACTCATGCTATCGCGGTGTCCAGCTCCGCGAACACGGACTTGACCATGTGAACGTGAAGCAGAAGCTCCCAACTCCCAAATGACACTACGCGATCGCAACTCTACCCCCTAGATTGTGAAGCTTATCAAGGATACCGGAAAACCGGCAATGCAAACTAAACCGAAAAGTTCTGAAACCACCCCAAATCACACCTGAGCCCCTCGATCCCATCCAATCATACCAACAATTCTAAATATCTTATCCAAACGTATCCCAAGGCTCCTAACATCAAAAACAACGACAGATCCAAGAATCGGAGATCTATTCCATCTCTTGACTTTCAAGACATTCAAACTTCCCCAAACGCGTCTGAATCACACTTTGACATTTCGGATCACAATCAAACTATGCACACAAGTTTCAATAAAACAAATTAACCTATCCAAGATCTCAAAATCACAATAGGAGTTTGATAATACCAAAGTCAACTCCCAGTCAATCCTATGAACTCTCTATTTTTTCAAATTGTTAACTTTTAGCAAATAGAGACAAAACCTTCTAGTAACATCCAAATTCAAATCCGAACATATGCCTAAGTCAAAAATCATCATATTAATTGTCACAACCCAAATTCCCACCTTAGGATGTCGTGATGGCACTTAGTCCCTAATATTAGGTAAGCCTAACACATGTTGAGTTGTTAACATATTTAAGCCATTTAACCAATAAATATGAACCAGTATTTGCCATACAATACCAACAACCATCAATAGATATACAATCCCAACACCGGTAGTACGAAGTCATAAGCTCTTCTAAAAGTAACTACGAATAACAAATACATCATTGTTTGGAATGGAAACACATGATAAAAAAGTAAAACTCTAGAATTAGTCATGCGGACGTAGTGGCAAGTATACCTTGAAGTCTCCGCCGCAACTCACAATCATCTAACTAATGACCGACTCGATCTGAGTTACCTGGATCTGCACAAAAATATGCAAAAGCGAAGCATGAGTATACCACAGTGGCATTTAATAAGTATTAAGACCAACCTTTGTAGAGTAGTGACGAGGTACAGTCATGACATCTACTATATATAATAATTTGTACAAGTATTAATATAGGACTAACAAATGAACAAATATCAATATAAGGCTAAACATGGAAAGAAGAAAAAAATAAGTCTAGCAAGGGAAAGTCGAAGCAACAAATAGCAACATAGAGTAAACAGGTGATAACGCAACTAGGCAACCAGAACATAGTCAAAGTACCAATGAGACCAATTAAGGAAAACAAATAACAACCATATAATCAACCGTTCTTCCACGAGGTTTACACAAGAATTACCCGAGGTACCACACCTCGTAATCACAAATCACGGGTCCGAATCACGAATCGTAATCACATAGCATCTCGTGCCAACATTATAAATCACAACCGCACTGACAACTCACGTGCCAATATCATTGATACCTCATATTTTCATGAACAACTCACGTGCCAATAGTAACAATATCTCATATCCGCATGGACAACTCATGGACTAATAGTAACAATATCTCATATCCGCATGGACAACTCATGTGCCATCAGTCCAATCCACACACAGAAAGCAGGTATACAGTAATACATGTACATGATCAATAAACATCAAGTTCATACTCTTGGACTGATAAAGGTGACATGTTACGGTGTATCCTTGTGCAAGTGTACTATCATAGTTCAAGTCAACAACTAGAATCAGATACACCGAGTAGCACATTGGAAACAACATATCAAAACCCATAATATGCATGACACACACAAGAAGGTCACACCACCACACATATATCAACAATAACATTTCTCCCGTGCCATCACAAATCATCCCCGACATAGCCCGCTTTGTCTCGTTGTGTGCCCAACAATAAAGTAAATGCCCATCTTATCTTGCAACACGCACATCAATAATCATCCCACCTTGTCTCACCGCATGCGCAAATCCAACAAATATAGTCCGCCTTGTCTTGCCACATGTGAAAATATTAATAATAACAATAGCACGGACAACTCACCTGCAAATATCCCGACAATCTTCTCTACAATTTCACATGTGCTAAAATACAACAACACAACATAACAACATGCACTACATGTGTCCATGTACCGTAATATTTTCATAACAATATTACCAATACCACAACAATACCTAGCTACGGCTCAACAAGACTAAGTACAACAACAATAATAACACGAGAGTATGGCAAGTAGATCAACACAAGAATTACAACAACACGATGAAAAATAAACTCAGCATTGAAAGAGATAACACGTAATAAGGACTTCAAATAACAATGACTTATTTGAAAGGGGTAACATGAAATGAACTTCAATTAAGAACAACTCGACAATAAAAGAGGTAGCATGACAATAAAAGACGTAACAACTTCAATTAAAGAATATATGAGTAAGTTTGACAATAAAAGATAGAGCATGTACAAACAACTCCAAATATAGCATTTAAGAGTAAACTTAGCAAGGGAAAGTGTGACATGATATGACAATTTCAATTAGATGTGTGAAAGAAGTCTAAGAGGCTAAACCGGTCAATTTCACAAACAAGGTCGTGTACATGTCTTCCACATAATTCAAATGGTGCAATCAAGCCAATCTCTACTGGGTCGTTCCCCCACAAAAAGTTAGGCAATATACTTACCTCAATTGGGCCAAATCAACACTCAAAAATAGCTTTTTCCTTAAAATGCGTCTCCGCACGGATCAAATCTTACCAAAAATGACTTAATATTATCAAACAATGCAAGAGAAAACAATTTCGGTTAATAAAGCTACAATCTTGATGAAATTTCTCAAAAGTCAACAAAAATAATCGTGTTCTCGCCCGGTCAAAAATTGGGTCCAAGGGTATATCCCAACTACCCATAACTCCACGAGTCCATATCTGTATTTTTTTTTTCAAATCCGAGTACAATTCGACTCTCAAGTCCCAAATTTCTATTTTTTAAAATATAGACAAAATTCTCATAATTTTGATGCTAAATCTCATATATATAATCATGTAAAGTAGTTGGAAATTAATTAGAATCACTAATTCAATGATTGAATAGCCTCATACCGAGTCTAGGGCTCTATAATATGAAAAATGAGACTAAAATCTCGTCTTCCAACACTTTTGTTCAGGTGAAGATGTCGCAATTTCGACACCGGGTATGCAATTGCTAATCCTCGCAAATATGGACAAATCACTGCAAATGCGGCACCTGATAAACCTAGGAACGTCGCAAATGCGACCCAGCTGACTTCGCGTTTGCGAAGTCAGGCCCTTCGCAAAAGCGACCATAATGATCGCAATGCAAACCAGCCCATCGCAAAAGCAAATAATTTGTTCGCAAATGCGAGACAGACCGCAGCAAGCCTCGCAAACGCGAGTATCGCATCCGCGAACAAAAGCTCGCATTTGCGAGACGTGAAGCGCCTGTTCAAAAACCAGCAAAACTAAAACCTCTTCAAACTCTCTTAAACACATTTGAAACTCACCCGATCCCTCGGAGCTCCAAATCAAACATCAATACAAGTTTAAAAATATCGTACGAACTCGTTCGCACGATAAAAATACCAAAATAACATCTAGAACCAAGAATCAGACATCAAAATGCATGAAATCTACATTGAAATTCAAGAACTTCTAAGAACACAACTGCGCGTCTGATTCCTATCAAATCAACTCGGATTGACGGGAAGCTTTGCAAAAAGTTTCATGTAGCAAAACGAACCTATTCCAAGTTCCAAAACAAAAATTCAAACCCGATAGCCGTAATGTCAAACCATAGTCAAAATTAAGGAATTTCTAAACCTTCAAATTATCGACTTTTTGCAAAACATGCCTAATCAATCTAGAGACCTTTGAATTCATTTCCTGGCATACGTCCAAGTCCAAAATCACTATACGAACATATTGCAGCCATCAACATATTGTTCCGGGATTGTTTCCATAAAAGTCAAACATCTCAGTATTTCCAACTTAAGCTTCAAAAATGAGAATCACTCTTCCAAATCAATCCCAAAATTTCGAATGCCGAATCAGACCATACACGCAAGTCGTAATACACAATATAAAGCCACTCAAGACCTCGAACCACAGAACGGAACGCTAAAGCTCAAAACGACCGGTCGGGTCATTACATTGGTCTATTGGAATCATCAAATTACCAACCCGGGATCATTTACGCAAAAGTCAAACGTTGGTCAACTCTTCCAACTTAAAACTTTCAAATTGAGAATCACGCTATCAAATCAATCTCGAACCTTACGAACATCAAAACCAACCATACACGCAAGTTGTAATATATCATATGAAGTTACTCAAGGCCTCAAACAGCAGAATGGAATGCTAAAGCTCAAAACGATCAATCAGATCGTTACAATGGCACAAGGGCTTACTTTCTCCCCAACCTTTTAACCTAGTATAAAAGTGTTATTCAATATAAACTCAAGTACTTTCCTTCCTATATTTGATCTTGGATGAAATTCCCTTTTCTTTTTTTCCATTCACACCTTAAAACCCCAACAGATAAGTTGCGTCAAAATTATTTGATTTTCTTGCTGTCCTTGAGTTGTAAGCCAACGCCACGATTGTGTATCCCCTTAAAGAAACAAAAGGATCTCTGCTGCATAATCATTTTATTCTGACATATGCCATAGCAAAACCTAAATTCATGGAACATATGCTTTATGGTACGAAAGGAGCTTCAACTTTTAGCTCGAGGAAGTGCTTTCAATTTCAGGCACATGTTTCAATATTGGAAGTTTCAGTTAGCTAGGAAAATTGGCAATTACATTTTTAGATGCTTCAATTTACAGAGAATTTATTTCTAAATATTTTAATTTTACATAGACCTAATCTAATAAAATAAATGTTATTGAAGTAATTGTGCAATTAGACAAACTTAACGTGGAGGAACTAAATAAGTAGCAATCTTAAAAATGTTACATTATGAGGATTTTATAAGTTTCTATAGAAACTTCTTTCATGATTCCCATAAAGAATTCAAGGTTGGATGATGGGAGAAGAAAGAATTGAACATGGCATGGTATAAATGGAAAATTCAACTAATAGCAAATTTCCAAGTCCCCATGTTAGGCTCTTCTTTTTTCCATAAAATGGCAAATCTTGTTAAGCTAGACGACTTGAGACTTTAAAGGAGGATAAAAGGGGGTTGGGTTGGATGGGAATTGGGAAGGTGGATTTAGAACTTACCTTGCTTGAAAGAATGAAGAACCATTATTCAGACAACTCTAAAAAGCAAAATACTATTAAAATAAGTAGAATAATATTTAGGGTTCAATCCCAAAATTAAGATCGCTCCATGAGATTCTTACTATTATGCTAATTTTGTCGGTGTGAACTTGTTCATATTATCTTTTCTAAGCTGATATTTATAAGGAGGATTGTAGTAGATTAACAGTCAGTGTAAAATTAGTTAATTGAAAATGAATCTTAATCGTACTAAAATAAGCGAAATTTAAACAAATAAACGAACAAAAGCCAGTCTATTTATGAATGGGAAAAGGGTCAAATATAGCCCTCTATTTTGATATATTGTTCATATTTATCCCTTGTTATACTATCGGGTCAAATATACCCTCACCGTTAGTAAAGTTTTCAAATTTACCCTCTAACCTAATGGAAAGCCCCAAATCCCTTTTATTTTTGTTGCAATTCTTCCTCACAAATCAGTCATCTCCTTCGTGTGATCCACCAGAGAAGAAAAAAGGCCCATACTACAAAAATGGGAGTGTGGAGTTACAACATAATTATTTTCCTTGTCTTTGGTTACGCTCAAACCATAAATGAAAGGCAGAATTCACAGGTTATGCGTATGTCTTCAATGAATACCGTATATAATTTAGAAGAGATTTATCTTATTCTTCAGGTGGTCGATATGCATACGCTTATGAAGTTGTTACTAATATTTACTATTTTTTATGGACTACATACATAACAAGGTCGTAGGTATCCATGTAAATGCATTTCCTTTCGGATTTGGATTTAGCATGTCATTTGATGCATATTTTGCTTGCGCATGCACTTCTGCATGAAATTTGTGACATATGATTCTTTAATAGTATGAGAAATCCTAAATTAAATAATCTGTTTAAATTATGTCCAGCTTCAACATCCTTTCAGTGGAATATTTACTAGTATTCTCATGCTTGGAGGTGGCGGGTTTGTTAAGTCTTTCTACTCTAATTAATCAAGTGGAACACGAAATCAACTTGCCAAGGATATTTTCTTCTCTTGTAGAGCACACACAGGGATTAGTAATTTGTGAGAAAAAAATTGTAGTGAATAGAAGGAACTTGAAACTTTGGGGTTTTCCGTTAAATTAGAAGGTAAATTTGAAAACATTGCTGATAATGAGGATAAATTTGACCCCATAGTATAACGGATGATAAATTTGAACAATATATCTAAATAGAGGAGTATATTTGACCCTTACCCTTTATGAATTGTGTGGAATAGGTGCAAAAGGCGAAAGGGGGTTTGGTTAGTTCATGATTTTCATGAAGAAGAGAAGGGAATCTTGTAAAGAGTATTAATTGTTCTTTTGCCTTTTTAGGTTGAAGGGTGGTAGGAGATAAAGCTTTGATGGCTAAATATAGTAAAAGCTCCCTAACTTCTGTTTTTATGTGATATGGGGAGTCCTTAGATATGGGGATGGAGCAACATGGGCCTAATAATTTTACTTCTAAACCAACCCATCCACCCCACCCCCCACCCCCCACCCCCCAACAACCAAACAACAACTTTGTTTGGGGTCCATGAACATAGTTCCTCTTTTTGTTCTTTCCAAAAATAGAAAATGTTGATTATGTTTGAAAGGAGTTTTTTCTAAGGTCTGTTTCAGCTGTATTAAATGAGGATTTTTCTTCTGTTTGCCTTGACTAGTATACTCACTATTCTTCTCCTTCGTTTTACATTCAATTCAGATGAACTATTTTATTGTGAGGAAAATTTCACTTAATTCCTTTTAACCTCTTGAGTTTGAAAAATAACTCTCTTATCACCTTTTGAATGTGAGTAAACTCTTTTTATTTCAACGGTTAAAAATGAGCTAAATATTGCATGTAGTTTCCAAAAAGAAAAACATGCAAATCTTCAATTGTAAAGGACAGTTATACATTTTTCCCAAAGCCATAAAGTTGTATAGAAATAAGTATATTTCACCTAATTATCCTAATAGTTTGAGGCAAAGAATAATACATCATTCTGCTTTTGCGTGAAATAAAAAATCCCTTTAAAATAATATTTTCATGTGGTTTTCAAATTTTCGGAATATGATTTAACATTCAAATTTAGTGTTACTTTTATTTCCAAATAATTACTCCGTTAATGAAATATTTTCAAAATTAAGTAGACATAAGAATATATAAGAATGGCATGAAAGTCGAAAATTTTCTCTACACAAAGTTGATTAGTTAAAGTACACTCAATTATAGCAACAATACTCAAAGTACAAGAGTGGAGTGAATTGTCGATTTTTCTTTTTTTGTTCCCTAATTAATTAATTAATTTACTAATTAGTCGACTGAAGGTAAGAACAAAATATAAGTAAAACACAAATAAAATGCAGTAATATGTTATTTTTTGTTATTGAAATTTATATCTAACAATCTCCCCATTTTTGATGATAACAAAATAACATATAATAGCAGTTTACTTCCCTATTATAGTCGATGCTTGTTTTGTTGTAGTCGACTTCTTAGTTGGCTTCCATGATGCTGCGGCCGACTCCCCCTCAAAAGGTGCTGCTATTTATCCTGCATGGTAAGCTCATATATTGCAGTAGACTCCCCCTCAAAAAAATATTGATATTTGTCCTGCACTATAATTTAACCTTTCTCCCTTTTTGGCATTAACAAAGAGGGAATACGCACAGATAGAACAATAAAACATAGCAGATAGAGGCAAGCAAACTAGAAAAATATAAGCAGTTATAGGCATGTAGAGTTAGCGAGAGTCAAACAAAAACATCTAATGACTCAGCCCAAAACAACAAAAAATATTGTTTGAAACATCCACAACTAACGATAGTTAATATAAGCAGTTATAGGCATGCAGAGTTAACGAGAGTCAAACAAAAACATTCAATGACTCAGTCCAAAACAACAAAAAATATTGTTTGAAACATCCACAACTAACGATAGAAGAAGTAAGTGAGAGTGTTGCAAATCGCCTCCTTCATACGATCAAAGCTAGCATTTGTTGAAACTGAAACTTCATTGATCCTGTCGTTTACTTCCTTGAAGACTTTGACTGTATTTTCTGCTAAATTGATAATCTTGTCCCTTATCTTTGAAATTCAGATCTTGTCTCGTTGGAGATGGCATGAATGTCTCCAATAGTTGATTGAGTTACAGCAAGAAGTCCTTGATAATGGACAGCTTGTTGTCAATGGCACTCAATTATTCTACAAGATCAAGATCACTTACATGATGATGGGAACAAAGGCTTTGATCTTTGAATCAGGATTGAACATTATTGATTTCTCCCTCCCGTTTATTCATCCAAGAACCCTTAATACACACATAACCCATGCTGGCAAAGCCTCTTGAGTTGTAAGATTTGGTGACAGAGACAAAGGGGTATTCGGAGATAGAGATGTTGTGGGCTTCTAAAAGATGAGTGATAACCATACCATATGGTAGACTGGTGGGGTCATCATCACTTTCAACCATAAAATTTATAACTCATGAGGACAATTTGATTTTAAGCTTGGTCACTAGACAGGAGACAAGAAAAGTGTCTCGTTAAGAGAAAGTGGAGAATGAGACAATGTGAGGGAGAAGGGTTGTTGCTACAATATGGGCCAAAACTTGGGTTTCAAAGCTAACATCACTGTGACCTTATTGGTTAGGGGAAGAATCAAAGAGACACTCGGTTATATAGAACTTGGCTTGATCAAAAGTAATTTCAAAATCTTTAGGCCAAGTATTTTAAAAACCATGGGGAAACCAGAACACTTACACTGAAAAATTGAGTCAATCACGGCACAATCAAGAACGGTCTGTTTTCCTATAACTAGGGATTCTAACTTATCATGCTTGTTAGAACGGAGATTGGCATAGAACATTCTTACTAGAGGTTCATAGACTTTAGGAAGGGGTAAAGAGAGGAAACTTGACCAGCCATAAAAATTGAACCGATCCTTTACCTTACAGTTGAGGGGCTCCATGTCGTCAAGATCGATTACTCTGCCATGGGCAATGGGCTTCTCTTTGAGGGTAATGAAGAAATCTCTATTTGGAGTACCCCAGAAATTGAGGTCTGACTCTAGAGAGCTTGAAAGGTCTACCTTGGATTTCTTGGGGGAAAGATTCAGGGGGTTCTTCCATGGGTCTTTTTCCAAGGGCGTTTTCGCTCATTCGGTGGGTATAGTTAGACGGCTCTGCCTGAGAAGGGGCAAACCCTTCATAATGGTCGGACCCAAAGTCTACTTGTTCTAGGGGCTGTGAAGAAGGTTTTGCCCCATAAGGAGTTCTTTTTGTGGTGAAGGCAAAGGGATTCATGGAGTGTTTTTCCATTGAAGAGTTTGGAGAAGGGTTTTTGAGCGATAAGACCAAGAACAAGAAGAGGACTAATTGAGAAGGATAAAAGAAAAGGATTTGATGGTTGAGTACAAGAAAGAAAAAGGCGTAAGTGAAAGGACATGATGATTGATTTTCCTTTCTTGAGAGTTCTGACTAACGGAAAAGGAGAGGGAAATCGGAGGCACTCAATTAATGAGTACTTACAAAAAAAAATATTAGGCATACAAGAATTAGAAATAACACATAAGTCCTAATTTTTAAGATCAATCGAAGTAATTCCAAGTAGTTCTCTCAAAGTGCAGAATTTATCCTCAAGCAAGGGCTTAGTGAAAATGTCTGCTAGTTGATCAATAACACTAATAAAAGATAATTTTATATCTCCCAATGACATAATCTCAAATGAAATGATGCTTAATATCTATATGCTTAGCTCTATAATGATGCACAAGATTCTTTGAAAGACATATAGTACTAGCATTATCACAAAATATTTGAATAGGTTTAAAAGATAATTTATAGTCACCCAATTGATGAGACATCCAAAGTAATTGTGCCCAACACTGTCCAATGGCAATATAATCTGCCTCAGTGGTAGATAATGTAACTGAGCCTTGTTTCTTGCTATTCCGGGATATTAATGCCTTCCCCACCAATTGACATATTCCACTGGTGCTTTTCCTGTCTTCTTTATCACCTGCAAGATCAGAATCTGAAAAACCTTCAAGTTTAAAATTGTGGGTACCACAGTGCATAAGAAATATTTCCGATGAGATAATCTATTATTCTCTTTATTGTTGTTAGTTGTGATTCCTTAGGAGCTGACTGAAACATAGCACATTTACACACACTGAACAGGATATCTGGCTGACTAGCAGTTAGATAAAGTAAGGATACAGTCATTTCACGATATTTTATTTCATCCACTGGATTTCTCTTTTCGTCTTTGTCAAGACTTTTTGATGGTCTCATTGGAGTACTAATTGCTTTAGCACTACTCGTGCCAAATTTTTGAATCAATTCCTTTGTATATTTGGTCTAACAGGTAAAAGTTTCTTCCTCGTGTTGTTGAATTTGAAGTCCGTGGAAAAACGTGAGTCCTCTCATCATACTCATTTCGAACTCACTTTGCATGAGATTAGCAAATTCCTTGCATAAGATAGGGTTAGCACTTCCAAATATAATATCGTCAATATAAACTTGGATATTGAGATTACCTCCTGATGATCTTTTGATAAATAATGTAGTATCTACGTTACCTCTTGTAAACCCATGATCAAGTATGAACGAGCTAAGCCTTTTGTACTAGGCTTGAGGAGCTTGATTTAGTCCATACAAGGCTTTAGTCAACTTATACACATGGTTAGGAAATTGTGAGTATTCAAAACCAAAAGGTTGTTTTACATACACCCCTAATCAATAAAGACATTTAAGAAAGCACATCTGAAAAAGTTTAAAGCCTTTAAAGGATGCATATGCAAAAAGAATTTATATTGACTCTAACCGCGCTACCCGAGCAAAGGTCGACTCCTTCCCGTTGTGAATAGCCTTAAGCTACAAATCTAGCTTTGATTCTAACTACTTTTACATCATCGTTCAACTTGTTTTTGTAAACCTATTTGGTTCCAACAATGGCAACATTTGTTGACTTTGGTAACAGTTCCCAGACTTGATTCTTGTCAAATTGATCGAGTTCATCCTGCATGGTTGCTGGAGTCTTTTAAGGGTTCCTCAAATTTCTTTGGTTCGATTTGAGAATTATGTGCAATATTTTCCTTTTTCTTAAGAGCGCCCCTGGTTTTCATTCCTTCGCTAAGATCCCCTATGATAAACTTTTGAGAATATTCTGGTTCGCTTCTCCATTCATTTGCTTGTGTTCCAACTGTAGGAGTAGTTGACTGCTTTTGTGGTTCAGTTTGATTACTAGCAGGTTCACTAGTCGACTATGTGACTGTGTTTGTTCTATCAGTCGATTTTTGTGACTTTTTTGCCTCTGATGCTTCTTGGTTGATATCTTCATCACCTGCAATGATTCCTTTCTCGGTCGTAGTGTTATTTTCATCAAATATAACATGCACTGATTGTTATGCAGATAAATGATGTTTGTTATAAACTCTAAAAGATCTACTATTAATAGAGTAACCGAGAAAAATATTTGGGTCACTCCTTGGATCAAATTTTCCAAAGTCTGTCCTTACCATTATTGTGGATGAAGCACTTACTTCCAAACGGATTGAAGTAGCCTATATCGGGCCATTTTCCTTTCAATAATTCATATGGAGTTTTCTTCAAAAAGGGTTTATAAGACATCTCTTGAAAATGTGACATGTTGTGCTTACTGTTTCTGCCCAAAAATGATTTGTTAATGAATGTTCTAATATCATTGTTTGGCCATATCTTGTGGGGTTCGATTTTTTTGCTCAACTAATCCATTCTATTTGGGTGATCTTGGAGCTGAGAAATTGTGAGCATATCCTTGATCATTGAAGAATTCTTCAAAGGCTCTCCTTTCAAATTCTCTTTTGCAGTCACTTTGGATGGTTGTGATGAGATACCCCTTTTTCCTTTCAATTCTTTTACAGAAAATCTCAAAAAATTTCAAGGTTTCATATTTATGAGATAAGAAAATCACCCATGTAAAACGTGAGTAGTCATCAACAATAACAAAAGCATATTGTTTACCTCCAATGCTGGCAGTTCTAGTGGGTCCAACTAAGTCCATATAAAGCTATTTTAAGGGCTTGGTCGTAGATGCAATGTCCTTGGTTTTTAAAGAGTTTCTAGTCTTTTTACCAATCTGACATGCATCACATACCCGATTTCTAAAAAAAGTTAAGTTTCGGAAGGCCAATAACTAAATTATACTTGGAGGGTTTTTCAATTAGATGCATGCTTGCATGATCAAGATTTTTATGTCACAATCATAAATCATCATATATGGATTCCAAATAGATATGACTATCTAGATTTTCAATGTCATCAAGAATATAAGTATTTCCAAAAAAATTCCTGGAAGAATGATTTTACCTAACTCATCTTCGGTGGAACATCCTGTTTTTTTTAATTTGACTTTGTACCCCGAATCACATAGCGGACTTCTACTCAAGAGATTATAGCTCAATCCATCTACTAGGTATACTTCTGTAATATCACAATTATTACTGAATGGAAATCTGTTGGTGACAACTATTTTTCCTTTTGAATCATCACCAAATTTAATATTTCCTCCATTTATTTTTGCAACTTCTTTGAACAGATTTTTGTCATCAATCATGTGACTGGAAGACGCACTGTCTAAATACCAATTTTCTTTGTGACTCTTCTTGTGGGGCTCCTGCAAAATAGAATTATCAACTTCTTTTAGGTACCCATACTTGCTTAGGTCCTTGTTGGTTAAATCTATTGGAATCGAGGTTGTTTTTTGGGTTTCCAAATCCATCCTGAAATATTAGAATTATGAAATCTACAAAAAAGAATAGTTATGCCCGGCTTTGTTACTATAATGACACATAGGGGTTGATCCAGTTTTTGATCTACCACGTGTATTAGTACTTGTGGACTCAGTTCTAACAGGTCCTTTTCCAGTTGACTTGTAAGTCACCTGATTAGACTTGACATAACTATGTCTGGTGGATTTGCATATGCCATTAAGTTGCATTCTCAATTCCCGAACCTCATCTTGAAGCACATCTCTTTCGATTTCACAAACTTCAAGTTTAAGTTCCCGTCCTTCTTTTCCCTATTGAGTCTTTTTAATTCACTCACTATTTGAGACTCCTTAGGGTAAGGTCAAGAATATCCTGCAATTCATTACATCTATCAAAGCTATAGGATCTTACCTCACTTGTTTCACCTCGTGCCACGGAACAATTTTTAGTGTCTTCTTTGCTTTCATCATCTGATGTATCTTCATCAATCCAGCAACCTAAATATTTGTTCATATCATTTTCCAAAGTGGTCATGAAGCACATGTTTGTTATTTTCTCATGTTCTGAGCTATCGTCATCACTCCAACTTCCAAAGAATTTGTTTTTATTGAACCCCTTGGAGACTTTTCTTTTAATATCTAGGCATTCAGCTTGAACATGGCCATATCTTCCACATTAAAAGCATTTTCCATCATTTTTGTTTTGTTATATTGCCTTGTTCGTCTGGATGACATCCTTCCCGTTTTTGTGTTTCTGTATTTTCTCATCAACCCATTAATGTTTATTGACACCATGGCAATTTCTTCTTCAAGAGCTTCTGGATCATCATCAATATCATTTTCAGGTCCTTCAGTTGTAGCCTTGAAAGCAACTATTTTCTTCTTTTCTTCCTGACGTGTTTTCTTGAGATGGGTTCTCTCATATCTCCTCGTAGTTCATTGTATGAAAGTTTTTCTAGATCTTGATATTCGTGTGCAACTAATTTTGTCTGCCATGTGGTAGACAATTTTCTCAAGATTTTTCGAACTTGATCACCACTTCAGTAAAGTTTACCAAAGGCTTTCAGATCGCCAATGATTTTTCTGAATCTAGCAAACATCTCTTCAATAGATTCTCCTTCTTCCATCTCGAAGAGTTCATCATATTTAAACAACAAGTTTATCCGAGTTTCTTTCACTTTGTTGGTTCCTTCATAGGTAACTTCCATTTTGTCCCACATTTCTTTGGAGGTATCACAACTTTAAATTTTCTCATATCTTCTCCACTTATAGCATTATAAAGCAAGTTTCGTGCCTTAGCATTAACTTGAAAAACAAAAATTTGCTCGTCTGTGTATTCATCTATATCTTTAGGATCAGCGAGTGGTTGAACTTCTGCTGGCACTAGATAAATTTTCTTTTTGATAACACACCATACTTTGACCTCATAGGATTTTGCATAAATTTTCATGCGTACTTTTCAGTGGGAGAAATATTGTCCATTTAAGTATGGTGGACTTACTTGCAATGTCCCTTTTTGAAAGAGTTCTCCAATAGTTACTTGGTTTGACATGATCTTTTCTCACTAGCTGTTAAGCAAAAGATAAAAGTGTGAAACCTGCTCTGATACCAATTGAAAGTACAAGGGGGAGGGGGTGACTTGTCGATTTTTTATTTTTGTTCCCTAAGTAGCTGACTAGTTTACTAATTAGTCGACTAAAGGTAAGAACAGAATATAAGTAAAGCAGAAATAAAATGCAGGAATTAAAGACACCTAAATTTGTATACTGGTAAGGATTCAATGTGAATCCTACGTCCAGTCCCCTTGGGTTGCAAGGGTGTTCACTTTCAGTATTTGAAGTTTCTCGATACAAGAGAGTCGATGTAGCTTTACACTAACAACTTAATCACTATGTTACTTCTCACTTCTTGAAACAATAGTTCACCAGTATTTTTTCTTTCTTTCTTATCTCATTAGTTACATAGTATATCTAGAGTGAGCTACAAGGCTTGTTTGTAGTAGAACAAAAAGAGTGATAGTGGTTTTTTCAAAGTATGTGTTGCTCCCTTGATATACTTCGTTTTATACTTGAGCTTTTTGGCTTGGCGAATATTTGGCAAACCGTTGAAGGTGTTTCAATCCCAGGGGAATTGATCCTCGGAATTGAATCTGTTATGATTCATTCCAATAATAAGTACAGAGCTTCCATAAATAATCCATTACTCCCGATCGTTTTCTTTTTTCGAAAAGAGATTTGTCATAAGT
Organism: Nicotiana undulata; assembly: GCA_005239495.1. Lineage (NCBI taxonomy): Eukaryota > Viridiplantae > Streptophyta > Magnoliopsida > Solanales > Solanaceae > Nicotiana > Nicotiana undulata. The sequence goes on from ML246626.1 coordinate 74,787, forward strand.
TCTCCTTAAGTTGTTCCTTGACTTATGGGATTGATTGACTTCATTTTTCGACGCATATCTTTAGTAATCGAGCAACGGGAAATCTTGGTCCTTCCTTCATGGTATTAGTCATCCTGGTTGTCATATCTCTTCAATCATTAATCTTCCTTACTTTCCTCCATTGACACATCTTTGCCTTGATTCTTTTAATCCTTCCTTTCATGACTTCTTCCGTACTTGTAACGACCCGGTCGGTCGTTTTGAGAGTTAGCGCCCCGATCCCCTAATAATTGATTCTCCCATGTCTATTTATGCTATTGGAACTTGTCGGAGCATTGAGTGGTGAAATTCGGAGTGATTTTGGACACTTAGTCCTTAAATGTGGATTTTTGCTTTTGAAATCAGGTCGTAGCTAGAACTGTGTGAAGACGGATCCGGAATAGAATTCCGTCAACTCCGTTAGCTCCGTTGGGTGATTTCGGGGTTAGGAGCGTGTCAGTTGTAGATTTAAGCTTGAATTGGCTAAAGTTGGATTTTTCGACGATTTCGGCCGATAGGTGAGATTTTGATATCAGACTCGGAATGGAATTCCGAAAGCGACAGCAGGTCCGTAATGTCATTTATGACCTGTGTGCACCATTTGAGGCCATTCGGATGAGTTTAGACGTGTTTCGGCATCGGATGTGAATTCTAGAAATTTCATAAGTTCTTAGGTTTGAATCTATGCATATTTGATGATTTTGATGTTATGGGATGTGTTTTGAAGGCTCGACTAACTTTGAATGAAGTATTAGGACTGATTGGTAAGTTTGGTTGAGGTCTTGGGGGTCTCGGGGGTGTTTCGGGTGCTCAACGGGTGATTTTAGAACTTGGAACACAGCTGAACCATTGCTGGTTCTGGTGTTCCGCACCTGTGGATGGGGAATCGCAGGTGCGGGCTCGCAGGTGCGGAATTTGGCTCGCAGGTACTGATTTTAGGCATGGGACTGCCAGTGGTCACAAGTGCGGTTAGGGTTCCACAGGTGCGGTACCGCAGGTGCGACCAATTGACCGCAGGTGCGGCCCCAGCCCTGTTAAGTGAGTTCCCGCACTTGCGATGGATTTTCCGCAGGTGTGGTCCAAGAGTCGCAGGTGCGGTATCCCTGGGTTGTTTATACATAATTCTGAGGGTTTATGTTATCTTCACCATTTTGAATTTAAGAGCTCGGGAGGGTCGATTTTTGGAGACTTTTGCACCTGGGTAACTTGGGTAAGTGATTTCTAACCTACTTGGATCAATTTCCATGATTCCTAACTTAACTCTAGTCCTTAAAATTCGAATTTGGGTGGAAAATTTGGGAAAGAGTTGATGAACTTCATAGACCAAATTATTGGGTTTTGATTGGGTTTTTGACCTCCGATTTGAGAGATTCTTATATGATTAGACTCGTGTGTTAATGGGTGTCCGGAAAATATAATTTTTACCCGATTCCGAGACGTGGGCCCGGGGGACATTTTGGGCGAATTTCCTAATTTCGCGTATTAGCTTCGAATTTATCAGCTATTTTGTTTCCTTGACGTGATATTTACATTATGAAATCGAATTGAATAGATTTGGGCCACCCGAAGTCGGATACTCGTGGCAAGGCGTGATATCGAGTTGATTAACGCAGTCAAGGTAAGTGGCTTGCCTAACTCTGTGTTGGGGACTTCCCCTTAGGTATTTTCATACTAATTTTGTTATGTGGACGCCGTGTACGTGAGGTGACGAGTGCGTACACGGGTCATTATTGCTAAAATTCCACTTTTCCTTCCATGACATAACTCATTTTCATTCCTATATTATTGTTTATGTCATAACTGAGTAGTTAGCGTAAGAATAAGCATGCCTACTTGTCTTTACTTGAATTCCTCTTATTTGCTACTAATTGCACCATGCTAAGGTGGTTTACCTTATTCTTGCCTGTTGTTTTCTTGAAGTGTTCAATTAAACCGTATTCGATAGACTTCTGCATTGCATATTTAAATTGGGACAACGGACCGAGATCTGGAAGCTTTCCCCCTGTACTGCATAGCATATTTAAATTGGGACTACGGACTGAGATCCGGGAGCTTTCCCCCTGTACTGCATAACATATTTAAATTGGGACTACAGACCGAGATCCAGGAGCTTTCCCCCTGTACATCATTGCATATTTGCTGTCGAGATATATGTTGTGCTGAGCTGAGGGCTCTTCTTTATTATTTCTTTCAGTTCTCCTTTTAAATCCTGCTATCCTTGCTTATTAGTATCTCACTGTTTAGACTTATAACTGACTTATTTTTAAAAATCAGTAGAGCCTTAACCTAACCTCGTCACTACTTGACTGGGGTTAGGCTTGGCACTTAGTGAGTACCGAATGTGGAGTACTCACGCCCCTTCCTGCGCATGTTTTCCCCATGTGCAGATCCACGTACCAGCACACAGTACCGTGGTTAGGCGCATCATAGCAGTTGCTTAGGAGATCGCGAGGTAATTCTGCCGTATCTGCAGGATCTCATGTGTACCCTTCCACTCCAGTATAGATTTAGGAGACATATATAGATACATTTTTCCTTATTCCTTTGTTTAGAGCTACAATAGTACAGAGTTTGTGATTTGTGATATTTCGGGTTTTGGGAAAGTAAACGTTGTACATGCCGAGCGGCTAGGTTTTATAGTATTGCTTCTTCTTTACCGTTCTATTATTGTTTTGCGTTATTTTTTTGCAAATATTTAGGCTTACCTAGTCATATAGACTAGGTGCCTTCACGAGACCGTTCGGAGGGTAAATCGGGTCGTGACAAGTTGGTATCAGAGCGTCTAGGTTCATAGGAGTCACAAGTCACAAGCCGATTTATTAGAGTCTCGCGGATCGGTGCAGAGACGTCCGTATCTATCTTCGAGAGGCTATGTAACTATTAAGAACAATCATATTCTTTGGAACTCCTTATCGTGCTAGTTACTATCATCAAAATTCTTAAACTCTATTCTATTCTTGCTTACAGATGGTTCATACCGGACATACTGATGATCAGAAACCCGAGCCCCCAGCCAGAGCCGTTAGAGGCAGGGGCCGGGGCAGAGGACGAGCATGCGGTGCAGCCCGAGCACCGGCGAGAGCAGAGGTAGAGGATCCCCCAGCAGCCACAGTTGGAGGGGCACAGCATGTTCCTACTATTACTCCAGCCAACCAGGAGACATTGGCTCAACTTTTTAGTGCCTTCAGTACTCTGTCTCAGGCGGGATTACTTCCGATAGCCCCAGCTACATCCCAGGCCGGGGGAGGGACACAGACTCCCGCAGCCCGTACTCCTGAGCAGAGGGTTCATATTGGGCAGGTTCCAGAGTATATTCCTATGCTCCCAGCAGCTCCAGCTCAGCATGAGACTAGGATAGCTGTTCCTGAGGCAGAGCAGCTCCGACTTGAGAGGTACAAGAAGTGCCACCCACCTGAGTTCAGCGGACTAGCTTCGTGTGACGCCTTGGGTTTTCTTGAGGGGTGTCATCACATTCTCCGCACTATGGGTATTGTGGAGACGAGTGGGGTTTCTTTCACTGCTTTCCAGTTGAGGGGAGCAGCTTATCAGTGGTGGCGTGCTTTTGAGCTTAGTAGTCCGGACGAGGCAGCTTCACTTACTTGGGCTCAGTTCTTAGAGATGTTCCTACTTGAGTTTGTCCCTCAGAGCCTCAGGGATGCCTGGCGTGCAGAGTTTGAGCAGTTACGCCAGGGTACTATGACTGTGTCAGAGTATGCAGTCCGTTATAGCGATTTGGCTCGTCATGCACCAGCTTTGGTTACCACTATCAAAGAGAGGGTTCAACGCTTCATTGAGGGAATCCACCCTAGTATTCGGACCAGCATGGCTAGGGAGCTGGAGACTGATATTACTTACCAGCAGGGCGTGATTATTTCCCGGAGGATTGAGACTATGTTAGCCCGGGACAGGGAGGAGAGAGAGGCCAAGAGGTCTCGAGAGATTGGTCATTTTTTAGGAGTCCGTGCACCAGCAGCATGCTATGGTAGGGGTTTTGTGGGTCGCCCCGTTCATTCAGCTCTTCCAGCAGCCAGTGGTATTCCAGCTCCTTCTAGACCTCAGGAGCCTTATTACGCACCACCAGTATCTCAGGTGCCTCCTACTCGAGGTGCTATCACCGGCCAGTCCAGCAGGCCAGTTCAGAGTCAGCTTCAGCCGCCACGTCCTCCAAGGGGTTGATTTGAGTGTGGTGACCCTCGTCACGTGATCAGATTGCCCCAGAGCTAGGAGGGGTGTACCACCTCATACTTATCAGGTTTCACGCATTCCACCAGGTCCTCCAGCTATTATTCCAGCCCCAGCTGCTACCCCACAATCTCAGGCAGCTTGAGGTGGAGGTCGGGGAGGTCAAGGTTTCCCTAGAGGGGAGGCCCGGTCAAGTACTATGCTCTTCCCGCCCGATCTGAGTCCATTGCTTCAGATTCAGTCATTACAGTTATTGTTCCCGTTTGTGATAGGGATGCATCGGTATTATTTGACCCAGGCTCTACATATTCGTATGTGTCTTCTTATTTTGCTTCACATCTGGGGATATCTCGGGATACTTTGAGTTCCCCCATTTATGTTTCTACTCTAGTGGGAGATTCTCTTGTCGTGGACCGCGTATATCGGTCGTGTTTGATTGTTATCAGCGGTTTTGAGACCATGGCTGATTTATTATTACTCAGTATGGTAGATTTTGATGTTATATTGGGTATGGACTGGTTGTGTAACGACACGGTCTGTCGTTACGTAAAACCTGCATTTTAACTGTTGTTAGTGGCTTAATATATGTTGGTTA